>JAMZAV010004978.1:0-98745 GCA_024449915.1 Sweltsa coloradensis
TGCTCCGGGCACCATTCGTAAAAGAACCCTAGTGCCTGGCACAGTGGCACTGTGTGCCAAGAATGCATGCGATTGTTTCGGAGTGTGGTTTATATATTATATCTAATTTAATTAAAAAAAAAAGTTGTCTTGGGTAGAAAACTAATCTTTGGTAGAAGGGTAGCTGGATATCGCCTGTCCAGTAGGTGGCGCGCTCAAGCGGTGTATCTAGCAACTCACCCCCACTCACCTAAACCATTCGTAAACTAGAGCCCAAACTTATTGTTCACTGCTCTTTGTAGAAAATAAGCTTTTTTAAGGTATCAATATAGCGTAAAGTTTCACTTTGTTCAAACTGGCTGACGTTGTTTACAAAAATATTTTTCCTACTCGCCACACGGAAGCAGCAACGGCTGCCGTGGACGTCACATCTGCCTCGCTCGGAGAAGATCCCCGGTTCGAACCCGGGCAGATACACTTGGTTCTCTCAACGAGGTTTTAGTTTTACCTCGACGAACATACTTAACTATCCCGTCTTTAAAGTTTTTATTCATTCTCTATTCTCTACTACCAGTTCCTTCCTTTAATATTATGTAAAATTTAAATCCTCTTCTACATACCTCTGGGAGAGAAAAACGATTTATTTGAAGGTAATGGTGGACAATTCAGTATTATGCTAGAAAACAGCGGGAAGCAGTCGCAATCATAGAACAATTTGAATTCATTCCCATAATTTGAATTCAATAGTGTTTAATTTACCTAGAATGGGGTTGCCCCCAGACACCTGCATGGCTCCGCCCCTAGACCCCAGACAACACAGACTTGTGGGCCTAACAAGAGGGCTGTCTGCCGATAAAAAATCTTTGGTTTCTGCTAAAGAGACCGTTTGTAAAATCTCTTATCCCTTTTGGGTTTGTTCTGTTTAATTGCAAACTATGGGATGCATTTTTCTCGTTTTAGATTGTCTGGAAACACTCCCGTAGGTGCAATTCTTAATTTTTAAAATACAATTCAGAAATTCAGAAATACCCCGTTTGGGATGAATTTTTTAATTTCTCTGTTGTATTAATATGGGATGCTTATTTATATTATTTTTATTTTGTTAATGATCCATTATAATATAGTCACAGGAACATTTTTAATTAACTGCAAATATAGCAAAAGTCGATAGGCCTACTTTGTAAAAATCGTGATTCAGTTTGTCCAGTGACTTTCCCATTATGAGTCATATTTTAACTTTTTTTGTCCACCCCAAATAATCGCATTCTTCTCGTGGTTAACCGTGAGCCACCGAGCCTCACTAACTAGTTCGACCCACGCCGCCAGCATTCTCAACGTAACGATGCGCCGATAAGTCAGCGCGCTACTGCTGCACGTTGTCATGGCGACCGAGTTACCGGTGAGCCACCGAGCCCTCACTACCTAGTTCCACCACCACGCCGCCACGCATTCTCAACGGAATCGATGCGCCCGATAAGGCCAGCGCGCTACTCTGCTCTCAGAACGCACGTTGACCAATTAGCGACCGGATATTGACATCACAAACCGGTAGTATTTTGAATTTGCAGAAGAAGGGGGTGTGGAATAGACAGTTCCGTGTTGACATTTGTTGGACGAAACATTCTCCTAGGCCTTCGTTGTCAGCTTCACACTCGGTATAATATAACGACGCGGCATATTGCCTTCTGGTTTCTATCTAGTACTATTGCACGTGTGGTTATTTGCCGCTAGAAACATATTTAAAATTTACATAAAAAATATAAATTTTAAAATATTTACTTAATTTTCCAAGGTTTTTGGAATAGTATAAGTGGATAAGTGAAAAGTATAACTATGGTACATTTGATTTGATTAATACAAAATATGTTGTGAAGTGTTTGTTTAAGTAAATTTAGAAAAGTGGATGTAAATCGGTTATTAAAGAAGTTAGTGACGCAGTGTATCGAAAATATATGATTGGTGTCTCGGGTGTTAGAAAAAATAATAACATATTTGTGAAGTGAGCAACTCCATCTTAACTAACAACATCATCAACACGACACGTTACAACGTTGAGTGGATTCGAGTGACTTTCCTTCCTTATCACTAAGACGTTTGATAGCTTCCCATCCTAATAACTAAGACGCTTGATAACTTTCCCCTCCTAATAATAAGACGTTTGATAACTTCCCTCTCCTAATAACTAAGACGTTTGATAACTTCCCCTCCTTATAACTAAGACGTTTGATAACTTCTTCTTTTAATAACCAAGACGTTTGATAACTTGATAAACTCTTAATATAACTGAACTCTTAAAGAAATATAATCGCGTGGTCGTGGATGTGTTAATTTTGAAGTGAAATATTGAAGTGTTTTCCCGCCAAAAGTGACAATGACGAACGATTCCCATCTGACGGCGATCTTGACCCCGGGTTCCCAGAAGGACAACAACATCTACACGTTCGCCAGCTACCCCAGGGCTTTCTCTAACCACCGCAAGAAGATCAAGGCCTACAGCTAGTAAGTAGCGCATGCTCTCTACTATAGGGGCCACCTGGCGAGTCCGAGACGTGGCTCAATGGTTCAGCGCATACTCTGTCTTCCCTTTCAGCTCCCGCCAAACCTGGCATTGGTCATAAGTGGAAATAATAACGGAAACTCAAACTAGAATGAAATTAAAATAATTAATTCGATCTTCGTGGAAATTATAATAACACCATCGATAAGGACCGCATCCGTTGACATTGGTGTTTCTGCACGATGTTTTTATTACATTTACAACGTGATTAATTATTTTAATATAAATATTTGCTTACAAAAACTTTTAAACAAATTAAACTACGAGCTGTTGTTATCAAAACGTCGTTTTTTGCCTCTTCCGACGTGTGTATGACACAACAATAGAACGCCTTGGTGTGTTGTATGTTTTGTTTGCAGCACAACCAACTATTTATTAGAAAACAAATAAAATTACCAAAGTAAAATCACTTTGTGTTAGCGTTATCTGAGTGATTGTAGTAAATTGCTATTCCTAATTTACTGTTTCAGGATATGATTACCAATATCACATCATTGTTCAAGCATTTCCAGGGTTTCAAGAAAAGTCAACGAACCTGATTATTTATATGTTTGATCATATTTAATTTCATTCACTGCAAACGAAATAATTATGGAGGAGTTCCACTTGCATAAAAAATGCGACTTTTTAATATCAACATCTTCAGTTGTTGCACTAAGTTTAAACTCAGATTATCTGTGGTTTAAGGTATTCACGACCAATGTTAGTGAAATAAAAAATGCTACTATCTAAAATACTATAATGTTATGGTCATTATGACTTGTATTTTTATTATTGTTACTTGTTAAGAATCTCACATTATAATTTTCTCCCAATTCACTTTCTATTGTCGGGATCTACATGGTTCTCTGGACCGGCACCTCCACCAAAACACAAAAAAACATTTAAAACCGAAAATCGTTTACCTTTTTAGACTATCGCGTCGGCCCAAATACCCTACTTGACCCTTAATCTCGGGTACCCGCACATCTCAAGCTAGCACCGAAGACTGCACACATAGTTTATTGATTACCTAACGATTGTTACAAACAAAACAAACTCTGTGACACGCTGAGCATCAGCTCGTTGTGCGTGTTGCGGTCGCATGAGCTTGCAAAACTACTCTGCAAAACAAAACAAACAGGAAGCGAAGAGTGGAGGAAATACGAACTGTGACATTATGAAGAATGATCTATTACTGAGCACATTGACGAAGTTGAAACATAAAGCTCACCCGACATGATACATGAACCAACCAGGCAAACATGACAGAATACATACAACACTAGAACTTGTGTCTGCCTTACACTCAAATATAGAATTTATGATAGATACGAGAATATTAAGATAATAATTAACTTTCTCTTGGGGAAGCTGCCCCGATAAGACAGACAGACAGACAGACAGACAGACAGACAGACAGACAGACAGACAGACAGACAGACAGACAGACAGACAGCCAGACAGACAGACAGACAGACAGACAGACAGACAGACACACAGACAGACACACAGACAGACAGACAGACAGACAGACAGACAGACAGACAGACAGACAGACAGAGTCTAGCAACAACACTGCATTATTCACCCCTGCCCGGCCATGTTGGACGGAGATTGATGTGGTTGTTGACGTCCTCCAAGTCTGACCAGCGCTGTCATCAGTCAGGGATGAGACAGCCGAGCTCAGCAAGACAACAGTTTGATATTCAGGCGACGATTTCACCGGTTGTGACCGGGGTGCGCAACACAGTGGACACTTCAAGCTTCACATACATCTCGTATCGTACTTCGTAGTATAATATCTTTCGTATAATCGGACAGGACAGGGTTACTACGGAACGTGAGGCATGCCACGATTTCTTGCCTCTTTGGTGTAGTCGTTTAATTGACTTGTACAGTGATTACGGACAAAGAAGTACCAACATTATGTAGAGAAGCGACATACATAAAAAGATTGTCGAAGGACACCCAACTTAAATCATTCGTTTCATTTCAGCAATTATTTTTGTTTGTTGGTGATACCTGGTAAATATTCACTGTTGTGTGGAGCTCCGTGAGTCACCAAAACCAACGGTTTCATCCTTTATGAAGGGAAAGGTGAACAATAAACTTGATGCCAATCAACAGGTCATGTTAGGCGGGACACACACACACAGTAGACGGACGGACGCGAGTGAAAGTGATGACTAGGGTTTGGATTTTTATGTGCTTAAAAACGTCAAATAATATGTATTTTATATTGAAGTATAATAAGCTGCCTCCTAAAGACGATAGTAGAAAGGAAAAGCGATCGTTCAGTGAGAATAATCTTAATAAGTTTATCTCATACATTAGGCCTAGTAAAGTAAACTGGGAGCCTGTTTTTACAGAGTAAGATGTTTATGATATGTTTGATGCTTTTATGAATTGTTTTATGCTAGTTTTTAATAGAGCTTTCCCCCTTAAAATAGTCAAACAGTATACTAAGTCAAAAGGAAGTTGGTTTACGAATGATTTGTATTTATTGTCATTGCAAGTTAAAAAAGCTTACCTGAGAGCTAAGCGTATAAACAGCAGTCAATTAGATGTTTCGGCCTACATTGAGATAAAAAAATTATACAGCAATAGTATTTCAAATGCCAAGCGTAATTATAGTGACAATTATATGATGAATGCAAGTAATAAATCAAAGGCAGCATGGGAAGTTATAAATAGTAATGTTGGCCGTACTAAAGGAGCGCATTATGATATAAGTATTCAAAATGATCGGACCCTTGTCACTTCTCAGAAGGAGGTGGCAGATATGTTTAACAATTATTTTGGTACTAGTGTTACAGAAATGAGGAAAACATTGCCAGTGAATAGTGGCGCACCAAATACGTATTGTCATCAAGCACCTTCAACAAATACTCGCCCTCCGAATGTTATGTTCCTTAGACCAATGTTAATTAAAGAGTTTTATGACATCGTTGATAAAGTAAGCAAGAAGAGGTCTGCAGGGTTAGACAGTATCCCTTGTAACATCTTAAAACGTGTTGACATTTATATCGCTGGTCCACTCATGCACATTGTAAATGAGTCTTTTATACAAGGTAAATTTCCAAACGCTTTAAAGAGAGCAAAGGTTGTTCCTATACATAAGAAAGGAGATAGAACCAGTTTAAGCAATTATAGGCCAATATCCATACTTCCTGTGTTTTCTAAAATATTTGAAACGGCTATGTGTAGCAGATTAGTCTCATTTTTGGACAGTAATTCTTTGTTGAACAAGAGTCAACATGGGTTTTGTTAAGGGAAGGTCTACTATGACAGCATTGTGTGAATTCGTCTCTTGTGTGATTGATTCTTTTGACAAACATAAACAAGTGCTAGGTATTTTTTATGACTATTCAAAAGCTTTTGACAGTGTTAATCATGACTTGCTTCTCAAGAAATTGAACTCATGGGTATTTGTGGTAAGCCTTACTCTTGGATACAATCATACTTGAAAAATCGTAGTCAAATTGTACGTTATAGCAGGCAAATCAGAAACCGCTTATTCAGAAGAGCTAAAGTTGAGTGTGGGCGTACCGCAAGGTTCGGTGCTCTCTCCTCTGTTTTTTTTTTAAAATTATAAATGACTTGACAGATTCTGTAACAGTGGGTAATGTTACGCTTTATACTGATGACTCAATGAATGTATTAGTAATTATAACGTCGATTCACTTTATTCTGATGGAAGGCTAGCTGTTAGTCAATGGTTGATTGGTGTGAGCTAAACGAACTTTTTATAAATTTAGGTAAAACTTGTTTAATGCATTTAAGACTAAAACACAAAAACATTGACAGGAGTCCTCTAATATACCTTAAGTCTAGTCCTATTGTCGAATGTGAGGTAACTCAGGTTCTAGGTGTTTATGTTGACAACTGTACTAGACTGGGAAAGCACATAGACTATGTAAGTGCTAAAGTTGCAGCTGGCTGTTATCTTATCAAACGACTTATTGATGTATGTAGTTTCCATATCGTAAAATGGGTGTACTTTGCCCATATCCAGTCAAGATTGCAGTATGCGATTACGTGCTGGGGGACTGTCGCCTCATGCAATCAGGTTATTTAAGTTACAGAAAAGAGCCATTAGATACATGTCACATGCTAGCAGCTTAGCTCACTGCAGAGAGTTGTTTAAAGAGCTGTACATTTTAACTCTTCCTGGTCTTTTTATTTATAATTCAATTTTATATGTTTTAAATATAATGAACAGTTAACTACGACTAATAGTGATTGCCATGAGCATTTTACGAGAAAAAGAAAGGATTTTAGAATTGAAGAGCATCATCTTAACATATCATGTACGCGGCCTGATATTGCAGGCGCCAGACTTTTTAATAAATTACCCAATAAATAGACCAATAAATATTATTATTATTATTATTATTATTATTATTATTATTATATTATTTTATTATTATTATTATTATTGATAATTATTATTATTATTATTATTGGCTTAGAAAAAAATAATATGTGCTTAAAAATACAAAATTTATTTGCTAAAAAATACAAAATAAAGTGCTAAAAAAATATTATTTACCTACCATCAGTCAAGTCTTCCCAGCACATTATGAGCATAGGCCTAAATGAATCAAATCAGGTCAGGTGCAATATAATACCGTAAGAAAAAAAATGTTGGCACAAAAACAATTTTATTGTTGCTGAACATATTGTAGCAGTTTGTAACATCGTCACTTTTTAATACCATCTTGGACAAACATGTGTCTTTATATACCCCCATTGCAGCAAACCAAAATCCACATTTTCAAATGTTCAAATTTAAAAATGTATGTCGGTGTTCGACGAGCACATTTTTGTACTGCGAAAAACTTGGCTCTACGTCACAGGTTGTAACGGTGCAAACTTACGTAATCGGGAACGACTTAAGCAAGGTCATTCATGGCAGCTGCTTGCTTCGAACTCAAACAATCAACACTTACCCGGTTTTCAGAGTGAAGTGTGAACACGGCGTCACACATCGTATTGTCGAGTTCGCTGAAGCTCAAGTTGTGTCTTTTGTGGGAAAATATTTATTTTCATACATCTAATTCTTTCATTTCTAGAAATACATTTTGAAAATAGTTTTGGAAGTAAATTTTTAGTTTTTGATTTTATTAAAGTGAAGAATAGTCGATTTTTTGTTTAAAACATGTGATTATGGCAAGGATACGAGAAATATGTATTTATTAGCTATATATAACAAAATATGCGAAAATATTTGATTAAAAATCATATATTTGAGATCACAATCCAACAATTCCTGAAGAATTGATCATGGCCCATGATCAATTCATGATCATTAATGTTTTCATGGGCATAGGTTTAGAGAACTTTATAAAAATATATAAATAAATAACAATCCTAGCCCTAGTGATGACTGACTCCTAGCTTTGTTATGGTCAAACTAATCGTGTCTTTGGATATTGTTACTAGTTTAAAACATCGCGAATCCTACCGTTATGTGGCTCTCACTCCTGTTCCTGCCCCCCTGATAGCTAAACCACTGCTCCCTGGCGCTGGTTCCAGTCAGGGATATCTCCACACAGATGAGGGGTGATTAGTAACTGCATAGCTTTGTGTGGTCAAACTAATCGTGTCTTTGGATATTGTTACTAGTTTTAAAACATCGCGAGTCCTACCGCTATGTGGCTCTCACTCCTGTTCCTGCCCCCCTGATAGCTAAACCACTGCTCCCTGGCGCTGGTTCCAGTCAGGGATATCTCCACACACAGATGAGGGGTGTTAGTAACTGCATAGCTTTGTGTGGTCAAACTAATCGTGTCTTTGGATATTGTTACTAGTTTTAAAACATCGCGAGTCCTACCGCTATGTGGCTCTCACTCCTGTTCCTGCCCCCCTGATAGCTAAACCACTGCTCCCTGGCGCTGGTTCCAGTCAGGGATATCTCCACATACAGATGAGGGGTGATTAGTAACTGCATAGCTTTGTGTGGTCAAACTAATCGTGTCTTTGGATATTGTTACTAGTTTAAAACATCGCGAATCCTACCGTTATGTGGCTCTCACTCCTGTTCCTGCCCCCCTGATAGCTAAACCACTGCTCCCTGGCGCTGGTTCCAGTCAGGGATATCTCCACACACAGATGAGGGGTGATTAGTAACTGCATAGCTTTGTGTGGTCAAACTAATCGTGTCTTTGGATATTGTTACTAGTTTAAAACATCGCGAGTCTACCGTTATGGGGCTCTCCTCCTTTTCCCTGCCCCCCTGATAGCTAAACCACTGCTCCCTGGCGCTGGTCCCAGTCAGGGATATCTCCCACACAGATGAGGGTGATTAGTGGCTGCATAGCTTTGTGTGGTCAAACTAATCGTGTCTTTGGATATTGTAACTAGTTTAAAACATGGTAAATACTACCGCTATGTGGCTCTCACCCCTGTTTCCTGCCCCCCTGATAGCTAAACCAACTGCTCCCTGGCGCTGGTTCCAGTCAGGGATATCTCCACACACAGATGAGGGGTGATTAGTGGCTGCATGGCTGCGTGTCGGGTGCGTATAGCACGCCACCCTAAGAAGGCCCCGCATGCCGTGGTAGTAGGCCAAGGCCACGCGGATTCCCTTAAACGTTGAGAAATATCTACACATCAATTAAAACTTAATATTAAACTACATAACACTTACTGAACCCAAAACTACTTTTTTGTCTGGCAAGGGTTTCGTCGAACCCCTTACAATTTTTTAGGGCATCTAGGGCATCTGGGAACTGGGCATAAAAAACAAGTACTTTAAAAGATTAAAAATTTTGAAAAATTTTAAATTTCTAGGTTCATTTATTGATATTGTATTATTTTAATAGGCAAAAAATTATTGTTTTTTAAAATGTTTTTTTTTGATTTAAATTTTGTGGGGAAAGAGGATTATACGTTTCCTTGAAAACTGCCCTGTATCATTTTTTTCCCAATTTTTTTAATAAATATAGTATGAATGAATATGACTTTCCCTGTTTATAGCACAGATGTATTGAAACATAAAAATTTGAAACCTTAATAAACAACAACCTTTCCCCAAACACTGGAATAAAAAAGGTTCTTCCCTGAGGGTGTATCTTTTAAACCCCGGAACACCTTTTTTATATTCTAAAATCACCCCCCGACCGGGGATTAAACCCTCGCCCAAATTTTTTGTCAGGCCCTACTCTTCACCACTATACCACCGAATACTTTAATAAAAAAAAATTAAATTTTTTTAAATTTAGCGTAGAGTGTTTTTTTAGGCGCGGGGGGGGGTTCGCGTGTACCCCCAAAAAACCCGAACATGCCCAGATTGTCAGGGGGTTTTAAACCTGGCTGCCCTCCCCTTAAACATAATAGGGGGGGAAAATTTTTTTGGTTTAAACTTTTGTCGTACCCAACCCCCTTCCTCTCCTTCCCCGGGGGCTGATTCGGACCCAAAATGGGCCCTCCCCCCCCCCCCCCCCCCCTGGGGAAAAGAGGGGTTGCAATAGGCCCTAACGGTAAGGGGTTAAACGCTTCCTTATTCAAATAAACGAACAAAACCTCAATCTTCGTACCCGGCACCTCCACCAAAGGGTTTTGGAACAATCTTTTTAAATATTGTGATATTTTATTTTTATTTTAATATCCTGGGGTTTAAACTGGCATACAAACATATTTTAACACTTTGTTTTTATTTTTTTTTAAAAAAAAAAGTTTTTTTGAAAAAAATTAGAAGTGGTCAAACAAAAATTATCAATGTTTTGTATTGTTATATTTTTCACTTCACTCACACATTCAAGCTACATTTAAACATAGCCAAAACACAACGTTATGGGAAATAGTTTTGGAATTTTTGTGAAGGGATTCCCCCAGGGCTGTTTAGGAGGCTCAAACCCTTGCAAATTTTTTTCAAAGTCATCTTTATTTTAACCCAAAGTTTTTTTGGTTTTTTGTATTGTTTGCGTTTTAAATTTGTATTATTGTTTGGTAAATCACATGTGTCCTGTTGTAGTGCTGTTTCAACAAATAAAACAAAAAAATATTTTAGCATAGAAAAGGGTTTTGGCAAGCAAGTGAAAAATTTCCCCCCCCTTCCCCGCAAACCCCGTGCTCCCCCCACGATAATAAAAAGAATTGTTTTTTAATGCTTTGGGATCACGTGGGCCCCCCCCCCCCCTCCTACAAAACTTCCCCTCAAACACTCAAAAGAAAGGAAAGGGTTTTAAAAAAAAAACAATCAAATTTCCCTCTCAGGGTTATTTTTTGTTTAATTTCCCTTTTTTCCCTGTCTCCCGCAAATTTCCCCCGGGCCCCCCGCCCGCACCACCCCGTGGGTATCCCTGCCCCTGCAGCTCCCCGCGCCCCCCGCCCGCACCACACCGTGGCTAGCCCTCCCCCGGCAGCTCCCCGCGCCCGCCGCCCGCACCACACCGTGGCTATCCCCTGTCCCTGCAGTTCCCCGTGCCCGCCGCCCGCACCACACCGTTGCTCTCCCCGTCCCTGCAGTCCCCGTGCCCGCCGCCCGCACCACACCGTGGCTGTCCCTGCCCCTGCAGTTCCCCGTGCCCGCAGCCCCACCCCACCTGCATCCCTGCCCCTGCAGCCCGTGCCGCCCAACAGGCATCCGCCCTGCAGTTCCCGTGCCCGCCGCCGCACCACACCGTGGCTATCCCTGCCCCTGCAGTTCCCCGTGCCCGCCGCCCGCACCACACCGTGGCTATCCCTGTCCTGCAGTTCCCCGTCCCCCCCGCCCGCACCACACCGTGGCTATCCCTGCCCCTGCAGTTCCCCGTGCCCGCCGCCCGCACCACACCGTGGCTATCCCTGCCCATGCAGTTCTCCAGGGAAAGTGTTTATCACACAGTGAGAATCTAGAACTAAACGTGACCTTGTGACCTTCACATCAGATAACGCGAGGCGCATTTCAACCCCGAACTCTGGGATCGCTGACATTGACACGATATCGCTCAGGACTTCTACATGAATAACGTGGCGTTCATGATGATTGTGGGAATGATGGGGTTTCTGCTCTTTAAAAACTGACAACGTTTAGGTGAATTATTATCATGTGCACCGGGTCACTTCGGGGTAGTGGTCGTTGTCGTTATTGTCCACGATATTGAAACAACACATATTATTTTTCTAAACAATAACAACCTGGTTATCTCCGTGGGTGAGGGAACTTCCACAGCTCTTCTACATTACAACATTTTCACATCAACTGCAATAATGCAATAATGCATTTATTTAACGTATCCTATAAACTGGGAGTTTCACAAGTCACTACCAATTCAAAAGCAAATGTTTTAATATTTGTGATATTTCATAATTTTACTCACATTAGATAAATAACATCAAAATCATTATTCGCATCAAACTTAGTTGGGCCAGCCTAAATTAACATAATTGATTTTATTATATTACGTGTATGTTTTATTGGGTGAGCGTAGCGAAGATTCCATTTCACTACACTGGAGAAAAAAATCCGCGATGTTTTTTTTTTTTTTTTTTTCTTTTTTTTCTGTTTGTATTATTGTGTGTTTGTTAACACGATTCCGGCTAAACCGATACTCCAATTGCGATGAAATTTTATGGAGACCTTCGAAATCTCTGAACTTAGAACTGCCACGTTTTTGAGCGCAATCGGAAAATTATTTCTCATGAAAATCGCCATTTTAACGAATTTTTTTCGATTTTTAAAATATTTCTTCGACTTATAACACCTACATGCTTAATTCGATTGTAATGATTTTTTTCACAGAACCTTAATTTAACGAATTAAGATATTCGTGTGAAATTTGAGCGCAATCGAAAAATTATTCCTCATGAAAATCGAAATTTTACAGTTTTTTTCTTTTTTTAAACAAGTCTTTGACTTATAACACCTACATGCTTTATCCTATTGTAATGAATTTTTCACAGAACCTTAATTTTATGAATTAATATATTTTTGTAAAATTTGAGCGCAATCGAATAATTATTTCTTATGAAAATCGCAATTTTACGATTTTTTCTTTTTTTAAAATTAAAAAAATTAAAAAATAATGTAAATTTTGTATTTTTTTAATTTAATTTTAAAAAATTATTCGACTTTGTAATAATTTTGTCACAGAACAACAGAAAATCCTCATAAACACAATCATGGCAGCTCAATGCACCAATTACGCTCATCCAACAACGCGGCGGGACTTAAGCGTTTTCCTAGTTTTTAATTGGATGAGCGTAGCGAGCGAAGCGAAGATTCCATTTCACTACACTGGAGAAAAAAATCCGTAATGTTTTTTTTTTTTTTTCTTTCTTTCTTTCTTTCTTTCTGTATTTTTGTGTGTTTGTTTAACACGATTCCGGCTAAACCGATACTCCGATTGCATTGAAATTTTATGGAGACCTTCAAAATCTCTGAACTTAGAACTGCCACGTTTTTTGAGCGCAATCGGAAATTATTTCACATAAAAAACGCAATTTTACGATTTTTTTTTCGAATTATTAACAATTTCTTCGACTTATAACACCTACATGCTTTATCCGATTGTAATGATTTTTTCACAGAACCTTAACTTTATGAATATTAAGATATTCGTGTGAAATTTGAGCGTAATCGAAAAATTATTTCTCATAAAAATCAAAATTTTATGTTTTTTTTTCTTTTTAAAAACAATTCTTTGACTTATAACACCTACATGCTTTATCCTATTGTAATGATTTTTTTACAGAACCTTAATTTCATGAATTAATATATTCGTGTTAAATTTGAGCGCAATCGAATAATTATTTCTTATGCAAATTGCAATTTTACGATTTTTTCTTTAAAAAAAATTACGATTAATTAAAACAATTAAGTTAATTTTTTATTTTATTTAATTTAATTATAAAAATTAGGTTAATTTTTTATATAATTTAATTTAATTAAAAAAAATCTTCGACTTAGTAATGATTTTTTCACAGAACAACAGAAAATCCGCGTAACACATGGCATCTCAATGCACCATATACGCTCATCCAACAACGCGGCGGGACTTAAGCGTTTTCCTAGTATATATACATAATAGTGTACAGTCCAATATACTTTGTATAGCAGGCTACTTGGCTACACCTACGCTACAAGTTTCGTCGATAAAATACTCGATAATCCTGGCCCATCATTAATGTTGACCGTTCTATTGAAAGTCCCAGGGGTCATCACTCAGAGTATAATGAAATGAACGCAAGATAATTGTGCCCTCCCCCCCTGATCGAACCCCCCCCCCAGGACATGACACATGTCAGGAGACATCATAGGACTGACCTGGAGTGACCCCTGGGTCAATAACCACTGGTCTCAAGTCTTATCAATCAATTACTCCTAGGGGGGCAATGATTTGTTGACCGACGTCAGACTTCAAAGACTTGGCTAACAGGAGCTGTTGAATATTTCACCCCTGCCGGAAGTTGCTATTGACAAGTAGGCTTCGATTAGAATTATGTTATGTCCACAGTCTGATGTTTTATTAGAAAAACTAAATAATTATTATGTGTTTTACAATAAGTCTAAAACAAATGTTTGTTTAGACATGCAATAGGGCTGAATGAATATTGTGACACGCACACGCACTAGCAGAAAGGAGGGGAATGCCATGTGCGTGTCAAATCGTCAGTTGTAAAAGTTAAAATTAGAGATACAGTTACTTATGATCTAAAAGGTTTTCAGATACTTTTTAGTATGCGTGGGATCTCTAAACTTCATGCAAGTTCCATTGCAAAATCATTTTTTTTTTTATTAGGATAATATTTGCTAGAAAGAAGTAAAAATCTGATACAGATACAAATTGCAGATACAATTTGTTAGTGAAACTATGGCGAGACAAAAATAACGAATTTGATGTCATTAGTCATCAACTGACGCGGTCAAAAAGTCTGGTAAAATCAGGACTGGGGTAAATAAAGACATCTTGTAAACTGTTTGACATCATTTAGTGCATAAATTGCATTCTCTGAAAAAGAACTTAGACAACTTATGGAATACCTGTTACTATTTTACTTTAACCCTTTTCGGTCGTATGTCGGCTGTCAGCCGACAAGGGTGTGTTTTGCACCCCGTAAAACACACCCTTGAATTTTTTTTGAAAAATTGATAAAAAAAAATTTTGAATTTTTTTTTTTTGAAATTTTTTTTTTTGATGAAAATTTTTTATATATTTCCCACTCATTGAAGTGTTTTTTTATTCTTTCTACAGTAAACAGATCCACCGCCTTCTAAATAATAAACAAAAAATCCGACCCGAAAGGGTTAATACAAATCAAGAAGATAGCAGGCAGATGATAGAGACGAGTGTACAACAGCACTGTACTCGATCGTACGATATTGTTGTCGTAGTTGTAGTAAATGGGGGTGGTAATGCACTTGTAACATGTGGCATGTTACGTGGTGCTCTCTCGCGGAGCTACGTGTAACTGAGCGTGTGTGTCGTGGTAGCGCAGCTGCTGCTATCTGGCGGTGAGAGAGAGAGACAGGTATGCTCGGCAGCTCGGCCGGTCAGTTAGGCAGACCCGGCGGGTAGACTTACTGTGGTCCTCAGTAAACTGGGCCTCAAGAAAATAGTCCCTATATCACTGTAATTTTTTGATGTTGTATTGCTGCTAATTTAATTTTCCTCCTAACCTGAGAACTAACTATAATATATGTGATAATTTATACTTGTTTCCAAAACTGGAACACTTCCCCTTGTAATTTTGTAAAAACTGAGGCCCAGAATACTAACGAACACAATACGGTTACCCGACCCGGCGCCTCCACCATGTGAGGAAGTTCTACAGATTCTCAAAATAATAGTCCTTTGCTTGTATCGTGCCTTCGACCATGAATCCACATTTAAACGCAACTGTGTGATTTAGTCAAACTAGAAAATATTAAGATTTGTGAGACTAACCAGTGTGAAAGTCTTTTACACTGTTGCGTACATGGATAAGGTTTTTTTAATAGAGCCATCTTTTCATACGCTTTTTAATTGGGTTTTGTTTTGCCATCGTAAGGGCATCTTTATTTCTGAAAGCAGTGGAAATTTTAGATTAATCTCTATGGATATAGCAACCAACAGTACACGGACTGTAAACAGATTAAAAATTTTAACAAAGTTTTAGTAAAAAGTTTTTTATCCCCTTAGTAACGAAATCGAAAATTGGAAAATTCCTCGCAAACATCAGCTAAGTAAGAGGGGAGTATATTTCTCCACGAAACTAGAGGAGATCTCTGGCAATCGTCATCTTGGACACCTCCCCTTTCCCTTGACGACCTCCCCGACGACGATGACAATGACACCACGAACGATTACAAAGACGATGACAACCGCGACGTGAGAAACTCCCCTTCCTCCCCTTACCCGTGGTTGGTTCTGATCAGCATGGGCCCTTCCTCCCCATATCCCCTAGAGGCTAAAGTGGCGCATTATGATCTAACGGTTGTCGCAAATTTAGTTAATTTACAAAATTGTAATAAATTAACTTGGCGAAATTGTCTCTGCAGCCATGGAGTCTAGGAACGCATGTTAAGTTGGCAACTCTATCAGTTGATTACTACACTAACTGCACTTTATTCTCTTTAATCAATAGTACATCCGGTTCCGGAAGTAGCGGCCCGTGTGAAGGCGACCAGAGTGGAATTATACATAGTATTATTATTGCAGCATGTTATCATGATCGCACGGGAGATAGGAGGCTACCCGGCAGTCATGGCATACAATGTTATTACAAGCATGTTATTGACAATCTGTCGATCCGTAGTGATACGTATATGCATGTTTGGAGTAGTGTGCTGTAGTAGGCTTATCTCGAACATTTAAAAAATTAGAAAATAATACATTGTTATAGGAACAATAGAGTGGCCACTTTAAAAGACGGGTGCGATTTAAACACCTAGTTTGTAGCAGACTATTCGAATGAGATGCTGTCAAATAAAAATATTCTTTAGTAGGATTGTATTAATGATTTTCTTTTTTATACATCAACCAGTAGTTAGGAAACGATTGCTTTTAGACAGCTGTTAGTTACAAAACAAATATTGATTTCGTTTTGTGAAGGCTGACATTATTATAGTATGACGAAGTCTGATGACTAAGTTAATCAAATTAATAAAAAAAATAAATAAATAAATAAATAAATAAATAAAAAAAACTGATTTTCAGTGGCGGACAGTAAATCAAATAAAACCAGCCAACCCTGAGGCCCCGACGCAATCGACAAGTGAGCGATAACCAACCAAAGATTGATATTTTTTAATAGGAAATATAGCAATCAGTGGTATGGACAGTGCGAACACCCGCGGATCAACGCCAGAATCAACAAGGCCGATTCAGAACAACTCTGAATTTATTATGTGCTTCGTTGCTATAGGACGGCTCCAAAGTCACCGTTTACAAACTCCTGAGACAAGAACTGATGGACTTAAGTCCAAATCACAAATTAAAAAACTTCCGACTTTGGCGGGAATCCAACGAGCCACAAATAAAAATAAACTTTCACATACTATGTTTTGTTATGATATCGCGCTATCATCAAATAATAATAAAAAATGATGACGATTTTTTTTTAATGAACTATTTTCGTTTCAATTTCGTGTTTGCAGATATGATTAAGTTTTGGAAGGTAAGATCCTTGCTGGACCGATCCAGCCACATGCGTTGGAGGGAAGTTGTCGTCGTTGTCGTCACTGTCAGGGAGGTCGTCGAGGGCAAGGGGTGGGTCGCTGACGACGACTAGCTATTTCGTTGGACGAGTTTAGGAATAATAGAGAACAGAGTCTAAAGTTGCAACGGAGGATAGAGAATTTGAAACCATGTGTTTTCTCTTGTGGCCCAAGTATAAAATCGACCTCAAGGTAATTCGGTTTTCATTACCATTAGGGGGATGTCGTGACTTGAACGAGCATGAATATGAAAACTCTCAGAAAATATTATTCCTGCAAGCAGAAATATTTTATTTTACCTTGTTTTTCATAAACGCCAGAACTTGTTGATACATGACATTCCTCATGGGTCAGTAGCGTTTCTAACGGGGCTCACCTTAGCGTCACTGTCACATTTACATAGTTTAATACTCGTTCTAAATAAAATCTATATAACTAATGAGAAAATGCAAATGACCTGGATCATAACACACGTAGAACAAGAACACACTGCAGCTTAATCCATATCACACAAAACTTGACCAGGGAACCTCAAGCTACTTACATAATTCTATTTATAACCACCTTCCAGAATCAACTTAAAGATTTCAAGCTATGAAACAAATTAAAACAAATTTTAATTCTTAAAGCATACTATTAGATACGCTCACGGAAATATGCTCTGTTACTTAAAATTATAGAATGACTGCTTAATAAAACATTATTTTTCTTCAATGACTATTTACAATTTGTTGCGTATTATGAATGAGTGACTAGAACCCTTGAAAAGTTGAAACTTTATGACCCGGCACCTCCACTAACAATATTAACAAGTGTCGTTTTTTGTGCTTCACTCTATCTCAAGGGATGTAGGGAAGAAAGTCCAAGGATGGTCAGAACCAGCCACAGGTAGAGGGAGGAAAGATGGTTTCTCACGCCGCGGTCGTCATCGTCTTTGTCAGCGTTCGTGCCGTCATTGTCGTCATCGTCGGATAGGTCGTCAAAGGGAGGGGTCCCCGACGACGATTGCCAGAGCTCGCCTCTAGTTTTGGGGAGTATAAAATACTCCCTTACATATAAGCTGATCTTAGCGAGATGGACTTTATCTCTTTCCTCGCCTTGTACGATTAGCAGCCCCATGCTCTGGTCCAGACTCAACCCCGGGCCCAGACGGGGCCATGTCTGGTCCAGACTCTTCCCGGGCCCAGACGGGCCATGCTCTGGTCCAGACTCTACCCCGGGCCCAGACGGGGCCATGCTCTGGTCCAGATTCTACCCCGGGCCCAGACGGGGCCATGCTCTGGTCTAGATTCTACCCCGGGCCCAGACGGGGCCATGCTCTGGTCCAGACTCTACCCCGGGCCCAGACGGGGCCATGCTCTGGTCCAGACTCTACCCCGGGCCCAGACGGGGGCACAGAAAGAGTAATGGGCAGAACCATTGCGTTATAAAGCGCTGTGTGCCTGACTCAACAAATACAAGGCGGTGTTGTCCAGGGAATCAATATCATTACTAGCAGCACTTAAAGCGACAACTATAATTTACAACCACTGCATTTTATTACTGCACGATTACTGAAACTAATATATGTATTAGAAACTGAAACTCTGCTGGTTATTTGCACTGAATAACAACCTTGAATAATAGATTGCACTCACGCAATGCCGTGCGCACTTGCATTCTTGAACCGAGTGAGGGGTAGCTTAGTGAAGACACTTGGCAACAGTGTTTTTGAATGTTAATAATTACTTTTGTAACAACATATTATGTTTACTCTACAATGTGTCAATGTGCATTGGTCAAAATCAATGATCGACCTAGCATTGCATAATCACAAATATATAACCGCCTATGTTGGATAAACAGCTCTTCATTATTTACAGCACATTTTCAATGGAAATATATAAATAAATAATTGTTGTTCTATTTAGAAATGTCACAAAGAACAAGTTAACTGTTTTTTTTCAATTTAACTAAAATGTTATAAGACAAAACGAAAATCGCACCAATTTTGATCAATAATGTTCACGATATAAGAAGACGTATTTTAAATATATACTACAATTGTATTAAAATATGATGAACTCAGTAATAAAATCAAAACGGCTTCAATGTCATTAAGTTTTATTCAAAATACATATGATAATGTCATCTCATGCATATCAATAATTAATTTTGACACATGTTTTGTGTAGAATGTGTTTGTAACAAAACATTTATTTATTAAACCAATGTTATCAAATAATTAGTCAAGTCTGTGGTTGTTCTCATTAAATACACGACACTGTGTCTAAACAGACTGTAAGTTGCACAGTGTGTGTAGGGCCTACAAAGTGGCAAAGCTTAATTCTAATAAGAATGATATCGTATTAACAATAGCCACGTCAGACTAGCTATATCTAGTTCCAGGAGAATAAGCCTTTGTACTGGGACCTTATAAATAAACATCAAACTATTCAAACCGCACGAAATATATTCATAACATTCTACGGCTAATCTTGATTAGAGCTTTGATAAAAATAAATACTCCCTCCGAGAAATAATGTTTTAACGAACGATTTATAAAGAATACGACATTAATCTCAGAACGAAACAGCAGAGTTTTATTACGGGTAATTTGGAATCATAAAACATTTTTAATTCGCCCCCGGATTCAGAAGAGAAGATAATAAACTCTATTGTTTTATTAATTAATCGCCCAACGTTCATTCCACCCTGTGTTATTCATGTGGACGAACAAAACTCACTGTAATGCAGAGGACAGCGTTTCAACACTAAATATGTTATGCGGATGGTGGAGGTGCCGGTCCAGCAGTGCGACTCTATAAGATCGTTAAGAGAGTATAGAACATGCGTTTTAGGCAAATTGCTGTTCGCTCGGCCAACTGACAGTGTCTGAAATTTTGAACATATGTCATGTATGTGGAAATATAGGGCGCTGCAGTAACACATTTCCAAATTTTGTTTTAAAATAATTTATAAAAAATAAATAAGTTTTCACGAATTTTGATTTTGTTAAAATCTCTAAAATTGACTTTATTCGTGATTTTTTTCTGGCTGATTAAGGCAAAATTTTGAAAATCTATGACCACAGGGCCGTCCATGTATGCTTCATTGACAACTTTGCAAAGTTTCATATACGTCGGATGCATCTTGGCCGAGCGAATAGCTATTTGCTAACAGCCAAATGTGTCCCATTCCCTCTTAAAACAAAATCATTTGTTGTGCTCATTTACCATTATTGTAAATTCTGGCTTAGCAAATCAAAACAAATGTCGTGACGAAATCAAGTATGCAGTAATATATTTTTACATCCACATGACCGTGAACCGATAATTTAACAAGCATTTATATCAATACCTTTTGAATCCTCGTTATCAATCGTTAAGATATCAACCGCAAACAACATAAAAGTATATATGATAGGCTACTCATGCCAACTAGCTCTGCATACTTGATTCCGTTACGACTTTTGTTTTGATTGGCTAAGCCAGAATTTACAATAATGGTAAATGAGCACAACAAATGTTTTTGTTTTAACGATAGCGATCATTCACGTTATCCATAACGATCTTACAGAATCGCACTGCAGGTTTCCAATATATTACACAAGGGTTACACTTATATTATGGTTGGTTGGTGGGCCGGTCGGCCCAGGTTTGTAATACATCACACAAGGAATCCAATCCTTCTCGCGCGGCTGAATGACACCTTAGTTGTCTGGAATGTGGCTCAGTTGTTGCAGCGGAAGCGAAAGATAACGGACTCCGCAATCACGATTTCTATAAAATATGTTTAAATTTTTTAAAAGATAAATTAATTGTTGTTACAATTTTTGTTTTTGTTAAAAAGTCTCAAATTGTGTTTTTAAAGTGTATGGATTAAAAACGAATCAACCGTTAGGTCCCCTCTAGCCTGAGGGATGTGTGGAGGGGTTCTCACGTCTAGCTCTTCATCGTCTTTGTCATCGTTCGTGTTGTCATGGTCGTCGTCGTCGGAGAGGGCGTCAGAGGAAGGGGGAGTGGTCTCCGACGACGACCGCCAGAGCTCGCCTCTAGTTTCGGGAAATACCAGATGATATTTTTTACTCTCAGGCCTAACTGTTTTACTGAAGCGTGTCTGGCCTAGTTACAAACATATTGGGCTCCCCATGTATTCTCTCTTGACTCTTACGCCGTCTGATACCCACGTAACTCGATCTCTATCATTATAGAATAACTCACTGTTAAGCAGAGAGCAATGTTTCTGGTTAATATGTACTAAAATCAAACTGATTTTAGCGTAACAAAACATCATTTGTGGGGGATGGTGGAGGTGCCGGTCCAGAATTTAAACACACAGAGCAACATCGAAGGCTTCCTATTTGCCAACTGTAAAATGAGTCCTATTCCCTCAGATTAACGAAATTAAATGAATTGATGTGACAGTTATTCTCTTCTTACACATTTATATTGATAATTGTTTCCGAAAAGTCATTCTTATTATTGACATGCAGTATTTCATATTTCTGATATTTAGGAAACTCTCTCATTCTTATCACTGACATAAGCCTTGTTTAAATGGGGAACTGAGTGACAGTGACAGTGACAGTGACAGTGACAGTGACAGTGACAGTGACAGTGACAGTGACAGTGACAGTGACAGTGACAGTAACAGCCCACAGCCTTGTAGGCTTCAATAAACAATTACTAAAACAATGAAATGACTGTGGCTTTCTATTTTCGCCGTGAAATGGTGTTGATTCTGAACCGAATGACACAAAATACTGTAATAGACTAAATATTATTATCAATGAAAACATTATCGAGGGTAAAACGATTTCTTTATTTTCTATTTGTTCAAGAAAAACAAATACTTACTATCAAAAACATAACAGAACATACGCTGACCTAGTACCTATTTCACACAATTTGGATTCCTTTGGTAGGTATATACAAGTTGTTTACATGTCCTTCTAAGAGGGTTATTATACCTTCAATCAATATTAACCCTGGATTGTTTTAATGAGTTTTTGATTATTGAAAATAAATTCTAAACCTGAAACCGAAAATTTCGTTTCGTCCGAAACGTTGTTGATAATAGAAAGAAATCATGTTCATTCTCCACTGTTCTCAATACAAATAACTCGTGTTCTAAAAAGCGATAACTTTTTCCAAAAACATGCATAATGTATTTCCAGTTTAACGCTATGCACAAAGCTATGACGTAATAGCGACGTGCAATGAGTTAATAAATCATAGAATATAACGTCTACTTTCATAGGCCACTAAAACTTATCTTGCATTGTTCAGACTGTAATGTTAGAGTGGTCTCAAGCTGTGAGGGGTGAAGTAGCTACAATGTAAGAGAGAGAGAGAGAGAGAGAGAGAGAGAGAGAGAGAGAGAGAGAGAGAGAGAGAGAGAGAGAGAGAGAGAGAGAGAGAGAGAGAGAGAGAGAGAGAGAGAGAGAGAGAGAGAGAGAGAGAGAGAGAAGAGAGAGAGAGAGAGAGAGAGAGAGAGAGAGAGAGAGGTATTATTAACCAGCTCATGAAAGGAATAATATTATTTGATATTTCTTCTTCAACAACTTTCCCTTATTTTGCGTTTAGCCGACCTAACCCCCCCTGCTTGTTATGATTGGCTGGTCACGCTCCAGGCTAGCCCCGTCTATATTTATCTTCTAGTTCCAACCCTTGACCCTGGACTTGACCCTGAACCCGCTATCACCAGATCTCGAATACATTATCTCGTCCACTAACTTATTCCTGTATCGCGTTGACGAGGGCAGCAAAACCCGCGACAATATAGACGCGTACTGAGATTCGTTATGCAAATTACGCTCGCCGGGGCCGATAAGAGTTGGGTTTCCTGTGAGGAAGGAGTGAAGTGCTTAGCGTGCTAAGATAGGGATGGAAACCAGGGCCGAACATTATTAACCTCTGCGGATTCTGAAGCCAGTCTAGACCAACGATACCTTAGTGTATAGTCTCTTCAAGGCCATGGACGTCTTAGTACTGTCAGGCTGGTAATGTAATTATTAATAATAAATTTAATTAATCGCAGTAGTAAAAAAAATGTTTCATTTTATTTTATATATTTATAAAAGCGATTGTAGCAATAAACATGGCAGTTTAGGATTAGATATTTCGAAGGTTCCCTGACAATTTCATCAGAGCAGCGTAACAGCTTGGAACAGGAATTAAACTTGTTCTTTACTTGAGAGACCTTGACAATCATTTAACTGACCATGACATTACCTTAAAAGGCACTATTTTGATGTTGTTTATATTTGCATATTATGTTTTAGTAACTAGGGACAACAGTCTGACATCTTGTATCAGAAGGAAGGATTCAATACAGCAAATATTCTTTTATTAATTCATAAGTGTTATTATTTATTGTACGGTTATTAATTCAAATGTTGTAAGCGAGCCGTTTCACTAATCTAGCGATTGAACCATCAGTTCACTTCACAAGAGCTTATTATAAACAAATCACAAATTTGATATACTGTATTTTGTATCTGTTGTGATCTGTTTATAAGGCAAAATATTAAATAATATCTTAGAAAATCATTACATCCTTTCATTTAAATAAATTACAAACAATGATTTATTTCTTATAACCGAAAATATTTTAGAAATTTAAAATACACACAAATAATTGTGTTTTTAATGCATAACAAGTTAAGTTATTTTGGCTTATCCCGCATTTAAGAACACTTTTCAAATTTTTTCTAAAGTGTTGAAATTAGAGTGGCTTAAGCCACATTGTTATCAGCAAAGTAACAAAAGTTGTAATTTAATCTTGTTATCTTGTCTCAACACTCACCTTGTTTGGCATAGCAAACATAAACAAAAGTTTTAAATAACAGTAATAATAATTTACCAAACTGGCACGCTCATCCACCAACGCGATTGTAAATACAGTTTACGACGCACGGCTAGTACCAAACACCGTAGAACAATAATAATGTTAGGCACGGAGGTTCTTTTATCTGAGCTCTTTGCTCCGACGCCAAGACCAGGGCCACATGGAGCCGGATTGTGGGGAAAATACACAGTAATGAGAGAAGAAATACACTTTTAATAAACACCCAGACATTTTAGAATAAGTTGTGCAATTCTAACTATGGTAACATATGAAATAGTTGTAAACATTTATAATGAATAAAAATAAAACTATTGCGCACTATTTTCTTATTCGGGGCACCACAAATGCGGTATTCGCCGCAGCCGTGTAGAAAAATAATGTTTTATATTTAGAGGGCTGTGGATAAAGCATTGTTGAGGAAACAGACGCCAGTTTTCGTCTGTCTTTATCGCATCTCGCACCATCAAAGACGTGTTTGATTTCTCTGGACTAAATAACATTTCATTTTGTAATTCGGAAGGAAGATTAATCACAGTTTGTGTTGATAACGAACGAAGAAGTTCTCTCGAGTTTGGATGTTGTTTGTAGGGCGAGCTGTTCTTTCAGATAATGGGAATCTTGGATAAGGTCATCGGTTTATTGTCTGGGTTGGTTGGCTTTTCATCTGCCAACAATATTCAGCAAGCCAGACTTGGATATTTTAAAAGTGTTTTACTTTTCTCTTGTAACTCATGGATGTCAACTCTCAAAAACATTTATTAGTTCTATTCGTTTGGAAACGTTTAGTTTTTTCAAGCTCACTCTCCCTGAGATCGAATGCTGGTTCTGTCCATCACATACATGTCCCACCAATCCCCGGGGAAGAATTTGTCCCAGAGCATGGCTCTGTTAATCATAAATGGCTGGGAAGAGATAATGTCTATCTCGCAAACAAAGTGCTGACAATTAGGGGAGAGTTTTCTGACACAAGAGGCGAGCTCTGGTCGAAGTTGTTGGGAACCCCCCAGCCCCATGACGACCTCCCAAAGACCCAAAGACGATGACGACCGCGACGTAAGAACCCCCCTTCTTTTCCTCCCCCTTCTCGTGGCTGGTTCTGACCAGCATGGGCCCTCTTCACCATATCCCCTAGGGCCTAGGCTAGAGTGGGGCATTATGACCTAACGGTTGACGCTCCTTAATCCAAATCAATATAAAACAAACAGGGTAGAATTGGCCCCGGTCATGGCTCTGCTAAAGTAACAAGGAATTGAAGAGAAAAAGTCGACCTCGCAAACATCGCAAGTAAGAGCGGAGTATCTTACTCCCGGAAACTAGAAGCGAGCTCTGGCAATCGTCGTTGAGGAACTTTCCTTCCTTGACGTTTTCCCCCCCCCGATGCGACAATGACCCCACGAACGATGAAAAAGAAATACGCCCCGCGCGTAGAACCCCCCTTTCCCCCCTTTACCTGTGGCTGGTTCTGCCCCAGCAGGGGCCCCTTTCCCTTCCCTCCCCCCCCCCCTGGGTTAGGTGGTGCATTATGACCTAAGGGTTTGCGGTTTTTAAAATCCAAATTAAAAAAACCTTTTTTTCTAAAAAAATTTTTCTCTGATGTTTAAACTTAGAAAAACATCAGTTATAAAAACTGAGTATTTAGACTCAAAAAACGAATTTATTTCTTTTAATAATCACAAACACTCCATGAACTATTTCTTTAAAACTCACATACAGAGGTTGCGCAATAGCCCCAAAACCGTTGCAGGCCCTAGTTCCTACGTCGTCGTGACCCGGGCATTGCTTGCTTACGAGACGAAATCCAGACCACACATGTCTTATTGATATTAAAAAACTATCGTCTAAAACAGCGGTGCCCAACCTGTTTCCCCCGGACACACTATGAGTACGTTCCCGTACGCGCACACCTACTGAGTACTTTCCCCGTACGCGAACACCACGTGGCTGTCCCCATCTTCTCGGAATAATTTTTAAACCCACTTAAAAAACCTTACTTTCTTTTTTAAATTGCAATTTTTAAAACACATCAACGTAACTTACCAATGTGGCCAATGTTGCCCGTGCAAGTTCACGTGCCTTCATCAGTGGGTACCTGATGATGTAATCAAAATTTTTTCTCGTACGAGGGCGAGTGGTAGAAAAACTGACGCGTCTCACTCAACATCAAAGTCTCGACTGTTCTCACTTGATTGTTTACAGTTGAGAAAGCGACTCGCAAGGAAGAAAAACTCACTGAGCCTTTTTAAACAATTTTTGTGGTACTCTTTGAAGGGGCCCCCAAATGAATCAAGGAAGGTTTTTGAATCTTGATTTTAGAGCTGTATTGAAGTAAATTCTATAACTATTCTTTTTCTGCAATCAGCAGAACTGCAAATGGAGAGATAAACCCTTCTTTTTCCTTTTTTTAAAAGGGAAGGAAAGTTTTTTCTTAAAAACCCCCCTAAAGAAAGGCAAGTGTTGAAAAATAATATTCTTGAATGATTTTTATTTTTTATTCAATTATATTTGTGCTTTCATCGCAGATGGAAAAAAAACTGAGTATTCCCCTTTCTTTTTTGTGAGACCACAACCATATTTGTTCAAAAGGAAAAGTTTGGGTTTTTGATAGATCAAAAACCCGTCAGCGATATTTAGTGTCATCACGCGCGCGACCCGGACCTCCACCAAAATCATATTTTTAAATACTCGATTTCGAGTACCACTAGGAAAGTACCACGACTCAAAATTTTCGGACTTCTTTCTTTTACCTCTAGTTTGGGGGTTTTTTAGTGCACCAATCATTCATCTACTTTTAATATTTACGGCGGCGCAATATGACCTGACCGGTTGAAGCGCCGCGTTTTTCCGTCGTCATTGGAAATTTTTTGAAAGCATGAGAAAAAGTAGAATTTGGCCCTAAGCGCGGCTTGTTATGTAAAAGGCGTTCAAGAAAAAAGCCCCCTCGCAAACATCGTATTAAGGAGGAGTATATGACTCCCCCAAAAGTAGAGCGAGCTCTGGCAATCGTCGCGGGGACCCACTCCCTTTCCTTGACGAACCCTCGAAGACGATGACAAAGACGATGACGTCCGCGACGTGCGAAACCCCCCTTCCTCCCCTTACCCGTGGCTGGTTCTGACTATCATGTGCACATCCTTCACATATCACCTAGAGGCTAGAGTGGTGCATTATGACTACGGTTACGCGTCCTTAGTTTTTCAAATAAAACCCAAACCCAAAAAAAAAAAAAAGAAAAAAAGGGGAAAAAAAAAGTACATAAAATGAAATACACAACAAACTAAATTTATTAACTTACAACATCTCAGGCGGCGCAATATGACCTTGGTTCTCCAGTTGGTATAACGTATTCATCACTGTTGCATTTGGCTGCAACCATGTCCGGGTTCCCTCCTCACAGCTGGCACGCGAGCGAGGGGGCGTGGCTGTGGAAGACGAATATCTATTTAACAAACTTTAAGTAACTTCATACACATTTCTTTCTTTTCTTTATTTTCATTTACATACATAACTTTTATTTTGCTATTACTTTCTTCATCTACAATTTATTTTGTTATTTATACACTTAGAAAACAATCTAATCATCAAACATACCTGCATTAACTCTTCTAATTTACTTTCATTCACAGGCGGCGCAATATGACCTAACCGGTTGAAGCGCCCTAGTTTCTCACGTCGTCGTCGTGCTTTTATCTCAGTTGGATTTGGCTGCAACCGTGTCCGTGTTCCCTCCTAATATCTGGCACACGAGCGAGGGGGCGTGGCTGTGGAAGACGAATTGCATCAGCACAATTCAGTTTTCATTTAAATAAATTATTATTCTTATGCTATCAAAAAAATTACAATTTTGGTATTGGTATTCTTATGAGTTCTTCCTCCAAAACTAGTGTTTTACAGTTATTTTGGAAAACAAATTTGTGTGGCTACACAATTACAACCCTGGATAAGAGACGTGTGGACTCAACTCAATATTGTATAGAATTAAAGTATGAATGAAGTCAGTGTGAAGTATAAGACAATTAAAGTATTCGTTTTCATCTTGATCGTAAAACATTTACGAAACTTACGAATAGTTACCGAATACTATTCATAGTTATTTCATTATTATTAATAATACATTTTATGATAATTATTTTTTATTAGTAAACAATATAATAAAATAAATTAGAAAATGGATTTTAAAGAAAATTGCCTGTGACTTGCTGAATTTTCTTCATCTCGTAAACCTTAGCTGGTAAGTAGGGAAGTTCATCTTTGAAACTAGAGGCGAGCTCTGGCGGTCCTCGGCGGGGACACCTTGACGACCTCCCTGACGACGACGACTTGATCCCTTGTTCTTCATCATCTATATGATGGACCTACCTTCATGTGCACAATCTAAGCTAGCTACGAATGCAGATGACTGCACCATATTACCGCTCTTTTACAAGATTCGATGATGTTGATGCTCTACAAGCTGATTTGGATGCAATAAACTCTTGGTGCTCTGTAAATGATATGTGTTTAAACGACTCAAAATCTGTGCTTCTTAGACTCTCTCGATCATCAGACGGTCAGACCCAATCAATGGAACTTACGTTTTGAATAATGGTCAACTAAAATCAAGCAAATTTATAAAATTACTGGGTTTAAACATTTCTAATGACTTGTGTTGGAAAAGGCACACTAATATTGTCAAATCACAATGCTCTAAACTGGCAAGTTTTGTATTCCGTAACTTGAAAGATAGCCAACCCAGAGTTCTAAGGTATGTGTTCATCACGATAATTAGGCCTAAAATAGTGTATGGTGCGCCAGCATAGCATCCAACCACCAAAGAAAATATGCACAAACTAGAATCGAGCAACTAAAGCAATCTTGGGGTGCAGAACTGACCTCCGTAGCGCTTCTAGAAGAGAAAATCTTAATAATCCTAGTTTGGAGGCTGTATTCAAGAGATGTGACATTATTTTCCTCAAGAGGTGTATGAGTGGAACCATTGATCTTGACCCTCTCGTGCGCCTTACCCCAGTAAATCGGACTGAGATTTTAGGACGCGGAAGTAATAAGGGGTTGACCTTAAGGACGCCAATTGCTCGAACAAGTGCATTCCAGAAATCCATTTACTACAGGGAGGCAGCGCTCTGGAATGCACTACCTTCTGAAGTAAAGGAACTTCCTCTCGGTAGGTTCGAGGGAGCAGTCAAGAGAATGTTTTTTTTAAGAGTTTGATATGTGTCTGTTTCATCTTGTTTGATATGTATTTTATTATTGTTGTATATAATTCTTAGGATGGGTGTATAATGTCTCAAATGGATCTTCGGTCTGCTATTAGCATCCATCCGTATGTTTATTATATAATATGTAATGAATGTACGGAATAAACACATAATAATAATAATAATAATAATAATAATATAATAATAATAATAATAATAATAATAATAATAATAATAATAATAATAATTATAACATGAACGATGACAAAGACGATGACGAACGCGCCCCCCAACCGTGGCTGGTTCTCACCAGCATCTCACCTCCTTGTATCTCCTAGGCTTTAGAGTGGAGCATTGTATTGAACGGTTGACACGCCCTTAAAATTAATAGACCAAAAAGAAAAAAACCACTATGTTTTATATCATTGTATCGTATCTTATAGATATGAACTTAGAAAACATCAGTTATGCGACTGAGTGGGTAGACAGTATTCGATTTTTTTTTAAATTAACAAACGCTCAACAAACTTATTTCATTACCTTACAATATCACAGGCGGCGCAATATGACCAAACCGGTTGAAGCGCCCTAGTTTCTCACGCCGCCGTCCGTCGATGTGTACTGGCCGAAGTCCGGATCATCGTCTTGTTGAAATGTACTAAGTTTATTTCTATGACATAGTAAAGCCGTGAAACCGTTCGGAGAATTCTCTTCTCTGCCTACTTCTGATATTGGAGGGTCTGTGCATGTGGCATTCATACAATTACTCAGTTCTTCCTTGATCATATTGTATTTAATCTCTGCTTTGTTCCTGTACAGCTCGCTAGTAAACCGTTCTTTTGTTTGAGACAGTTAACACTGGGTTGAGAGGAGATGTTAGTACAAGCTAGAGGCGAGCTCTGCCGGTCGTCGTCGGGGACCTCTCCCCCTTCCCTTGACGACCCCCCGACGACAACAACCATGACAACACGAACGATGACTAGAACAGTGAATGACAGTAGCCCAATATGACGCAAAGGTCGACGCGACCATGAACTAAATAAACTACAACAAAAAGTTATTTGAATTTTAAAATAATTTTAACTATGTTATTAAGTCATTTTAACGGCGAGTTACAAAAATATGTAAATAGATGAATCAAACACAATTTTTTATCTTAGGCGGCGCAGTTTAACCCATTCGGTTGACGCGCCCTGGATCCTCATGTTGTATTAGCATGTCTTGCTCAAGTTGGTCTCAGGCCTGGTGTATTTACTGTCTGCTTGCAGTTACGATATTGCAGTAAAACCTGAAGATGTTGTTATCTTCAAATCACTTGAAGTTCCCTCTTCTTCGCCGTCAGACATGTGGACATTATTCGAAACATTGTTTAATCCTCATCTTTCAGTTCTGTCAACGTTGGTTGTTAATCGTTATCACACGTACAAAGATTGTGTAAAACCCAGGATTCTAGAACTGACAGTCAGTAGGCATATTGAGTCAACGTGTGATGGTAGTTTAGCTGCTTGTTTCTTACGTACATCATCATTTGATCGTGGTCTTGCTGGAGACATAAGTCCTTCAGAGGCATCAGTGTCATAATATGACAACAGAGACAAACTTTCTATGTTTCACATTCGAAGTGATTTGATCAACCAAAACAATTTCATATCAACAGATTCCACTATAAAAATTCAAATATGCTTGACGTTGACGCGCCCTTAAAATAAATAAACCGTATAAACCTAAATATCACTATCATTTTCTTTAAAAAATCTTCCCCCGTCTGAGCCCGGGGTAGAATTCCTTGAATCGCCTTTTACGATTAGCAGAGCCATGCTCTGGGCCAATTCTTCCCCGGGCTCAGACGGGGGAAGATTTTTTAAAGAAATGATTCTCTCTCTTCTCCCCAATACAAGAAGCATGGCAGAGCATGGCTCTGCTAATCGTAAAAGGCGATTCAAGAGAAAAAGTCCACCTCGCAAACATCAGCTAGTAAGAGCGAAGTATCTTACACCCCATAACTAGAGGCGAGCTCTGGCAATCGTCGTCTGGGACCTTGTCCCCTTCCCTTGACGACCCCCCGGCGACGATGACAATGACATAACGAACGATGACAAAGACGATGACGACCGCGACGTGAGAAACCCCCCTTCCTCCCCTTTCCCGTGGCTGGTTCTGACCAGCAAGGGCCCTCATCCCCACCCCCCCTTAGGCTAGAGTGGTGCATTACGACCTAACGGTTGAAGCGTATTTAATCCAAATAACCAATTAAGTATGCAACTAAATGGTTAGACTCTAAAAACGACTTTAATTATTTATTTTAATCATCAAACCCAACATAAACTCATTTCATAACTAACAATATCAAAGGCGGCGCTATATGACCTAACAGGTTGAAGCGCCCTATAGTTTCTCACGTTGTAGTTCGCACGGTTCCCTTGACCTTGATTGATTGCACATAATAATTGTGTTAAGACGTAAAGATGCTGACTTCTTCAAATCATTTGTCATACACATACATACTATACATACACATACTTTTTTTAACAATGTTGCACTTCTGAAGCTGGTGTACAAAAACAGGTTTCTGCTCCAGTCAAATTGAGTTCATGTTTAATGGTCGTTTTGGTTATTTGATAGTCACTTGCGTTATGACCCTCCCCCACCCCCGTCTGTGCCCGGGGTAGAATCTGGCCTCTGCTAACCGTACAAGGCGATTCAAGAGAAAAAGTCCACCTCGCAAACATCAGCTAGTAAGAGCGGAGTATTTACTCCCCGAAACTAGAGGCGAGCTCTGGCAATCGTCGTCGGGGACCTTGCCTCCTTTCCTTGACGACCCCCCGGCGACGATGACAATGACACATCGAACGATGACAAAGACGATGACGACCGCGACGTAAGAAACCCCCGTTGCTCCCTTTACCCGTGGCTGATTCTGACCAGCATGGGCGCCTCCTCCTCCCCCCCTTAGGCTAGAGTGATGCATTATGACCTTACGGTTGACGCGTCCTTAATCCAAATAAACCAAAAAAAGTACCCTTTCTTGATAAGGTTTCAGCCAAATCCCTGTCCGCTCGGCCGACTGACACCCCAGGTGTTTCGAAAGTCACGAGAGTGGAAATATAGGGCACTACAGTAAAACTTTACTAAACATTGTTTAAAAAAAAAAATTATAAATAGATTTTCACGATTTTCGATTTTGTTACGAAATACAAAATTGACAATATTCGTGACTTTTATGTGGATGATTGAGATAACCTTCTTAAAATGTTCTAATGTCGATATGTGTGTGTAGCTTATGCTTAATTGACAATTAAGTTTGATATACATTGGATGCTTGTTGACTGAGCTAATAGTTTTGTGCCAATTGTCAAATACTACTAAGTTCAGTTACATCCCAAAACAAGAGGCGAGCTCTGGCATTTGTTGTCGAGGACACTTCCCCATTTCCCTCAACGATATCTCGGACAACGACGACCATGACATCTCTATGACAACCACGACGGGAGAACCGCCCTTACCTCCCCTTACCCGTGGCTGGTTCTGACTAGCATGGGTCCCCCCTCCCCCCCCCCCTAGGTTAGAGTGGTGCATTATGATGACCTAACGGTTGACGCGTCCTTAATCCAAATAAACAAGAAAAAAATTCTCCACATACCCGTGGCTGGTTCTGACCAGCATGAGACTTTCCTTCCATATCCCTAGGCTAGAGTGGCGCATTATGACCTAAATGTTGACGCACCCTTAATCCTATTTGTAACTTTAAAAAACAAATTTTAACTCAATTTTAACTATTGAAATTAAATAATTTTAACAGAGCCATAGACAAATTTGTAAATAAATTATTAAATAAATGCAACTAAACGCTTATTTAAATATCACTTTCTAAACTTAAGTTATCATGGGCGGAACACAATAACCTATTTGGTTGACGCGTCCTAGATCCTCTTGTCGTATATGCTGCTGACATAGGTTTCATTGGGGTCCTACATCTCAGGCCTGATGTATTTACTGTCTGATTGCAGTTTAAGTAATTGCGGTCAAACCAAAAGCTGTTGATATCTTCGAAATCTCTTGAAGTTCCCTCGTCTTCGCCGTCAGACATTGAGAAAATTGTTTAATATTGTGTAAATATGTTTATTTTAATATCTGCACCATTATCGTCACATAGCGACTTTTCTATCGTTACGGCTCTGCTATCGTTAATGGCGTTAAATGATAAAGTCCAGTACTCCCTGAAACTAGAAGCGAGCTCTGGCAGTCGTTGACGGGGATCCCTCCCCCTTCCCTTGACGACCTCCCCGACGACGACGACAATAACATCACAAACGATGGCAAAGACGACGATGACGACCGTGACGTGAGAAACCCGCCTTCCTGCCCTTACCCGTGGTTGGTTCTGACCAGTATGGGCCCCTGCTCCCCATATCCCCTTGGCTAGAGTGGTGCATTATGACCTTACGGTTGACGCGTCCTTAATCCAAACAAACCAATTAACTGTAATGTCTATGTAAAATATGAACGTTGTAGCCCTAACCGTTTTGTCAGAATCGGCCTAAGTATCAAGAATATATAGCATTAAAAATCCAAAAAATTCGTAAAAGTACGATTATCATGTGAATTATTTCTTCGATTGTACCTTAATACGTAGAAGACCTAAGTTCAGAGATTTCGAAGGTCCTCTCCAATTTTCATCAAGATCGCATAAGCCGTTTGCCCGGTAGGGAGCAACAAAACAGACAAAAATACTCGCAATATATTTTTCATAATTCTAACTATAAGAAAAGCACTCCCCAAAACTAGAGGCGAGCTCCGTCAATCGTAGTCGGGGACACCTCCCCTTACCATTGACAACCTCCCTGACGAAGATGACAATAACACAACGAATGATGATGAAATCGATGACGACCGTGACGTGAGAAACCCCCCTTCCTACTGTTACCCGTGGCTGGTTTTGACTAGCATGGGCCCATCCGCCTCATTTCCTCTAGGCTACAGTGGCGTATTATGACCTTACGGTTGACGCGTCCTTAATCCATATAAAAAAAACTATTAACATTATTCGAAGCATTGTTCAATCCCCCCCGTCTGGGCCCGGGGTAGAATTGGCCCAGAGCATGGCTCTGCTAATCGTAAAAGGCGATTCAAGAGAAAAAGTCCACCTCGCAAACATCAGCTAGTAAGAAGGGTAATATATTACTCCACGAATCTAGAGGCGAGCTCTGGCAATCGTCGTCGGGGATCTTTCCCCCTTCCCTTAATGCCCCCCTGGACGACGATGATGACAAAGCCACCACGAACAATGACAAAGACAATGACGACCTCGACGTGAGAACCCCCTTTCCTCCCCTTACCCGTGGCTGGTTCTGACTAGCATGGGCCCCTCCTCCCCCCCCCCCTAGGTTAGAGTGGTGCAATTTGACCTAACGGTTGACGCGTCCTAATCCAAATGAACAAAAAATATGACAGCTTAAGTTCACTTCAAACTATACAACTCATGTTTTCAAGTCATCATTTGGTACAAGACATCCAATTCTATTTAGAAAAATAACCTCTAAGAGATATATAATAGAGTTTTGCTGGATACCTGGACACGTGGGCATAGAGGGAAATGAACACGCTGATCAGGCTGCTAAGGAAGCTTCCCAGCGTCGCGACGTTGATTTCAATCTAGTTCCCGTTCCAGATGTCAAGAGTGAATTCAAGCAAAGATTGTTGGATTTGCGACAAGCATCTTGGGATGTGTTGCAAAATAACAAATTGCGTAGTGTGATGGGCGCTATTCAGCGCCCCCCCCACATTGACTAACAAAATTCGTCCACCTACGTCTCGACTCTCACGTAGAGAAGAGGTGGTATTAGACTGGTAAAAATATGTAGATTTTTAATACTAGCGGCAAAATGTGAGACATTTGGGTACCGGGCTGATTTATAGGTAAAAAACCCCAATAAATCCGAATTTGCCCGGTACCACCTCGGATTTTGGCCCGTTTGCCCAGAATTCAAGATGGCGTCCAACAAGGTGTAAAATCCGGGTAAACCCATTAAAAGAACTATTTTCATTCAATGAACACGTCAGTGGGGTTCATTTTACGGTTTTCGGAGTCGCGGAGAACGATGTAAAGTGTTGCGTTAACGCCAAGAAACAGAAGTACCATTTTCAAAATGGCGGCCACTTTGATGGAGAAAACTGGGTCTTTTTCCCCTTTGAGTAAATACCATTTTATACGTGTGAGACATTGTGGTACCGGGCTTAATTATGGGTAACAAACCCCGCTGAATCTTAATCTGCCCGGTACCACCGTGAGTTTTTTTACCCATTTGCCCGGAATCCAAGATGTCATCCAACAAGGTGTTAAAAAGCCCAGGAAAAGTTCTATTAATTTTGGGTTAACACTAAAGGAAGGCTCATTTTAAGGTTTTCGGGGTCAAGGAGAACGATGCAATGTGTTGCGGAAACGCCAAAGAACCGGAAGTACCATTTTCAAAATGGCGGCCACGTTCATGTGGGAAAAAACGGGATTTTCCGTTTTCTTGGGATAAATACCATTTCATGTGTGAGACATTAGGGAACCGGCCTGATTTGTAAGTTACAAACCATGTGGAATCTGAATTTGTCCGGTACCATCTTGGATTTTGACCCATTTGCCCGGATTTCAAGATGACGTGCAACAAGTTGTTAAAAAGGGATACACCTATTTAAAGTCCTATTAGTGCTAGATGAACATCTTAGAAGGGTTTTTCGGGTCACGAAGAACGATGGTACGTGTTGCGGTAAAGCCCAAGAAAAGGAAGTAGGGCCTACCATTTTCAAAATGGCGTCCACTTTGATATGGCGAAAAGTGTAAATTTGCCCCCTTTGAGTAAATACCATGTTATACGTGTGAGACATTGTGGTACCGGGCTGAATTATGGGTAACAAGGCCCGCTAAATCTTAATCTGCTCGGTACTACCTCGAATTTTGACCCATTTGCCCGGAATTTAAGATGGCGTCCAACAAGGTGTTGAAAAGCATAGGAAAAGTCCTATTAATGGTAAGTGAACACGCTAGACGCAATTTGTTTATAACGTTTTTGATTTAAATGTCTTATCTTTTCTAAGTTAGAATTAAATAACTGGTGCAGCATAATGGTTTTATTTGTATTGATTTTTCAAACCTTAATGATATCACGTGTGATTCACAAGGAAATTGATAACACTAGTCCAAAGTTATGTTTTCCCCGACGACAACCGCCAAAGCTCGCCTCTAGTTTCGGAGAGTATTATACTCCCCTATATTATACTGTGTGGTGTTTGCGAGATTGGTTTTGTCTCTTTCATCGTCTTATGATTAGCAGAGCCATGCCTGTAGTTTGAGAATGTGTGTCCACTTCTGCAGAGATACAAAGCAATGCTCTCTTCACCCAGTCGTCCGATGATACACAGTCACACACATCTATTTGTCATAAAAATTCCAGTTTCCATTTGTTTGTAGATTATGGATTAGTACAGGTATCAATGTTGTGCAACGATCCACGGTGTCCCTAGAATCCATACTTACAAAGAAGAAGTGGTTACCGGCACGCATATTAACAATTATTATTCAAGTGTCAGTTCATGAATCATGAGTCAACTGAAAAATATAGAATGTCTTCTCCTGGGAGAAGTAGAGATTCGTGTATGTAGACATCACATTTCTGAGCTTGATAATCATATAGGTTGGTATTTTAATCTCTGGATATTATGGATAAGGGCAAAAACTAGCATGTAAACTTAAAATTCTGTTATATATTGGATTTATGAACAAATTTCCTTCAAAGCATCTTCTTAATCGACGTCTTTATCCACACCATTGTGGCAATTTCCTCTACAATTGCACAAAACGGTGCATACATCACTCACGTCTCGTCTGCATCTTCACGTCATGGTCGCACATCCCGACAAGCATCCACAAGAGGTGATTGTTCTGCGTGCCTGAGGGATTGCTTCTAAAGTTGTCAAGATAGGTACCAACTCAGATCCCTCAACCTTCCATCCGCAATCACAGTACAGGGGTAGTTTTGGACTTTTTAACACCTTGTTGGACGCCATCTTGAATTCCGGGCAAATGGGTCAAAATTCGAGGTTGTATCGAGCAGATTAAGATTCAGCAGGCCTTGTTACCCATAATTCAGCCCGGTACCACAATGTCTCACAAGTATAACATGGTATTTACTCAAAGGGGGCAAAAAATACACTTTTCGCCATATTAAAGTGGCCGCAATTTTGAAAATGGTACTTCCTTTTCTTGGGCGTTACCGCAACACGTACCATCGTTCTTCTTGACCCGAAAAACCCTTCTAAGATGTTCATCTAGCACTAATAGGACTTTAAATAGGTGTATCCCTTTTTAACAACTTGTTGCACGTCATCATGAAATCCGGGCAAATGGGTCAAAATCCAAGATGGTACCGGACAAATTCAGATTCCACATGGTTTGTAACTTACAAATCAGGCCGGTTCCCTAATGTCTCACACATGAAATGGTATTTATCCCAAGAAAACGGAAAATCCCGTTTTTTCCCATATGAACGTGGCCGCCATTTTGAAAATGGTACTTCCGGTTCTTTGGCGTTTCCGCAACACATTGCATCGTTCTCCTTGACCCCGAAAACCTTAAAATGAGCCTTCCTTTAGTGTTAACCCAAAATTAATAGAACTTTTCCTGCGCTTTTCAACATCTTGTTGGACGCCATCTTGAATTCCGGGCAAATGGGTCAAAACCTGAGGTGGTACCGGGCAGATTAAGATTCAGCGGGGTTTGTTACCCATAATTAAGCCCGGTACCACAATGTCTCACACGTATAAAATGGTATTTACTCAAAGGGGAAAAAGACCCAGTTTTCTCCATCAAAGTGGCCGCCATTTTGAAAATGGTACTTCTGTTTCTTGGGCGTTAACGCAACACTTTACATCGTTCTCCGCGACTCCGAAAACCGTAAAATGACCCCCACTGACGTGTTCATTGAATGAAAATAGTACTTTTAATGGGTTTATCCGGATTTTACACCTTGTTGGACGCCATCTTGGATTCTGGGCAAACGGGCCAAAATCCGAGGTGGTACCGGGCAAATTCGGATTAATTGGAGTTTTTACCTATAAATCAGCCCGATACCCAAAAGTCTCACATTTTGCCGCTAACATTGATTTCTAAGCATATATGTGGATTTCTCGACTGGTCTATATTGTCTAGACTTCGTATAGGACACACACGCCTAACTCACGGATATCTCTTAACCAGAGAAAAGGTTATTCCCATATTATGTGACACATGTGATGTACCTTTAACCGTACATCATATGCTAGCAGAATGTATCAAATATGATGCCTTGCGCACGCAATTTGATCTCTCCCAATCATATGAAGAACTATCATATGATAACGGCGACTAACTTTCTTAATTTCTCAACCATTGTAATTAATCCTGTCAAATAAGAATTTTTGGAGGAAAAAATTGCGATGTCGCTGAATTTTTGCAGAGACCTTCCTTAAAGGATACTTATCAACATACTAAAACTCCCCTACAATAAGACTGGAGCTTCGGCCGCCATATTGGAAAATGGCGGCCAAAAAGTGTTTGTTATCGAATATCTCCAAATTTGTTTGAGATAGACAAAATATTTCAATGGCAAAAATATTCCCCATTTAATTCCCTACAAAACAGGTGTCTTTTATAGTTTTGGTAGGGGCAAAGGTTACGTCACAAAATCGTGGTTTATATGTTGCTCATTGGAGTACCAACTTATTTCCAAATTTTCACGCCCAGCATCAAACAATGCCCGGTAAATCCGTAAGAAATCGATTTAAATACAAAAGGACTTTTGTACGGGGTTCATGAAAGCTTCCATTAGTATTTTAAAAAATCAGGTCTGCGAAATCGAATTTTGCATTTCCCCAGAATTTGGGTTTTTCCATTGTTGACATTTCCTCAAAAATGTCCTTTTTGACTGTCCTTTATTAAGCAATAAATAGCATTGGAGGAAAAATTCTTTCTACCCACATTGAAATGACTTGAATAATGATCCGATTACAACCAAAGTTTAAATCCAATATGACTGCTAATTCCTAATATTCACAATATGAATACTGTTTTCGTGCTGTTTTTACACTCTTTTTGTTACACAATTCACTTTGATGTTGTGGATATTAGGAATTAGCAGCCATATTGGATTTAAACTTTGGTTGTAATCGGATCATTATTTGAGTCATTTCAATGTGCGTAGGAAGAATTTTTCCTCCAATGCTTTTTAGTGCTTAATAATGGACGGTCAAAAATGGCATTTTTGAGGAAATGCCAACAATGGAAAAACCCAAATTTCGGGTAAATGCAAAATTCGATTTCGCACACCTGATTTTTTAAATACTAATGAAAGCTTTCACGAACCCCGTACAAAAGTCCTTTTGTATTTTAAATCGATTTATTACGGATTTACCGGGCATTGTTTGATGCTGGGCGTGCAAATTTGGAAATAAGCTGGTACTCCAATGAGCAACACATAAACCACGATTTTGTGACGTAACCTTTGCCCCTACCAAAACTATAGAAGACACCGGTTTTGTAGGGAATTAAATAGGGAATATTTTTGCCATTGAGATATTTTGTCTATCTCAAACCAATTTGGAGATATTCGATAACAAACACCTTTGGGCCGCCATTTTCCAATATGGCGGCCGAAGATCCAGTCCGATTGTAGGGGAGTTTTAGTATGTTGATAAGTATTATATAAGGAAGGTCTCTGCAAAAATTCAGCAACATCGCAATTTTTTCCTCCAAACGTCAATATACGATCTTATTTGACAGGATTAAATCTATTTAACAAAATTTAATTCACAACATACACATTTCTTTCTTTTCTTTCTTTTCATTCACATACATAACTTTATTTTGCTATTACTAATATTATTATTATTATTACATTATTATTATTATTATTATTATTATTATTATTATTATTATTATTATTATTATTATTATTATTATTATTATTATTATTATTATTATTATTATTATTATTATTATTATTATTATTATTATTTTGCATCATCATCAATTTATTTTGTTATTTATACACTAAGAAAACAATCTAATCATCAAACATACCTGCATTACCTCTTCTTATTTACTTTTATTCACAGGCTGCGCAACATGACCTAACCGGTTGAAGCGCCCTAGTTTCTCACGTCGTCATAAGTGGAATATGTAGGGTACACTTAAGTTTGATACTCTACTAAATATCACATAACTTGTAGGGTATTATAAGGCCGACAATGTAGGGCAGATTGAATGTAAACGTCGGTGAAAACATACACCTTCAGGAACAGAATTTAAAATCCTACAAGGAAGTGGTCAATTTATTATAACTTTGCATAAATTAATTTGAATATTTGAATAATATTCACTGTACACTGCAGCAATTTATTATGTTAACGTATTCTTTAGGTGAAAACCATATTTACGTACACTGTTGTTGGAAAAATAAGTCTCTGATGCACGGGTAATTATTAAGATTTTTCTTACAGTGTAGTGCAAACCAATGGTATGGTGTTGTATAGTGGTGTATTGCACGAACTAGAGCAATGCACTCTTGCCTTTGCCTATATAGTGTGTATCTCAAATCTACATTTCAACACTAGTGGAAATTCCGATACATTCAACGGCCGCGAACGACCCGACGCACCTTGGCAGTGGCCCACTTCCGGCGCTGGCCCCTCGGAGACGACGGTACCAGGGACCTTCCGGTTTGTAAAGTCCCAAGACGTATACCTAGAGAGTATTCTGTCTTGTTTTCAGCCCTCTAGCTGGTCGGCAAGGGGTAGAAGATTAAGCGTCAACTTGTGAATGTTTCGAAGAGATTTGGTGGAGGCGCCGGGTCCGAGGTAAATCGCGAGTTTCGAAAACGAATTTCGCTTTCGTAAAAATAGAGTTGGGAATGTGAAATTTCACACGCGCACACGATTCGTCAAGTTACTAATATGAAAGAAAGGTTTTGCTCCCGGCGCCGCGACGCCACGCGACGCCTGGCGTCGGTGCAAAGAAGGGCCCTACCTGGAGGCGTCCCCCATGGCAAATCCGAAACACACGGTAGACGAGGGTATCGTGTCAAAGTTTCAGATCCTAGGTGCTCGGCAAGAGTAGAAAGACCAAGAGTGTAACATTTCAATTGACCTTGGTGGAGGTGCCGGGTCGGCAGTAGTTGGAAAATCTTATTTCACTCCTGTACGTAAGCCAGTTCTCGAACCGTTGATCCTAGAGGAAAGTTTATTTGAAGAAAGGCCTTGGAATAATGATATCTAATTTGAAAACTTCGTTTCCGAATCACTGAAATTCCGTACGTAAATGTAATATTCAATATGTAAAATGGAGATTCGAAATCCTCCGTCTGGGCCCGGGGTAGAATGTGCCCAGAGCGTAGACCTGCTTATCGTAAAAGGCGATTCAAGAGAAAAAGACCACCTGGCAAACATCAGCTAGTACGAGCGGGGAATATCACTCCCCAAAACAAGAGGCGAGCTCTGGCAATCGTCGTCGGATAACCCTTCCCTTGACGACCTCTCCGACGACGACGACGACGACGACAATGACAACACGAACAATGACAAAGACGATAACGACCGCCACTTGAGTTCCCCCTTTTGACCCCTTACCCGTGGCTGGTTCTGACCAGCATGGGCCCCTCCTCCCCCCCCACCCCAGGTTAGAGGGGTGCATTATGACCTAACGGTTGACGAGTCCTTAAATCCAAATAAATAGTAAAATTATTATTTTTGAAATTGAATATCTTCTCATTTAACAATATGTAAAACAAATAAAAACTTAATTTATAATATACCTAGTGGTCCCAACGAAAGAATGCAGGTGGCTCGAAATTGTTTTCCTCACTTAACAACTTATCGAGCTAAATAAACATTTTAATTAAACATAATTGAAACCAAATTCTTATTTAATTTCCTTCGTAACCACTTAAAAATATATAATGGCGTCGCACAATCACCTATAACGGTTGAGGCGACCTAGATCCTATTGTGTCGTCTGATGTTGCTGGGCCGGGTTAGAACTGGCTCAGAGCTCTGCTGATCGTTCAGGCGATTCAAGAGAGAAAGTCCACCTCGCAAACATCAGTCAGTATGGCTAGTTTTTTAGTCCCAGAACTAGACGCGAGCTATGGCAATCTTCGTCTGGGACACCTCGCCCTTCACTGGCGACCTGCCTGACGACGACGACCATGACAACACGAACGTAGACAAATACGATGACGACCATGACGTGAAACCCCCCCTTTTCTACTCTACTTTTTGCTGGTTCTGACTAGCATGGGCCCCTCCTTCCCATTTCCCCTGGACCTAGAGTTGTGCATTATGACCTTACGGTTGACGCGTCCTTAATCCAAATAAAATAAAATAAATCTTCTCCTATACGCGCTTTTGATAAAAAAAAATCCGCGTTATACTTTATTTTCTTTAGTCATAATCATTCACGTAATTGTATTGGAAAATCTCATGTTATACAACAACTTAAACATCAAGGCAAAATTTACTTTTTATGATCTTAAAACACCATATGCCGGCGCACTACAACCCATTAGGTTGACGCGCCCTGGACCCTAATGTCGTCGTGCTTGTTCTGTTTCCCCCTTTCCTCCCCTTACCGTGTTTGGTTCTGACGAGTGACCAGCATGGGGCTCTTGTCCCCATATCCCTTACGCTTGCGTAGAAGATTTTGATTCAAAGGTTGACGCGCCCTTACTCCAAATAAACTCCGAAGAGAACTCATAATTCACTCGTCGTCACCTAGGCGACGTGGCTCCACCAGAGACGATCAATGTCATGTGACAAAGAAGGCAATTTTTATAAAGTTCTCATTCAAAGTAGTTTTGTGGAATCAAATTTTATTTAAATAAAAATCATTTCATTCAAATTATCAACTTTTTCTTCTGCTATCAACATCATCTGTGCTATTTTTTCTTTCTTTTTATAATTAGCTACATAAAATCAAATACACAACAAACTTTATTATTTAGCTACAATATCCCATCGACGCAATATGACCTACCGGTTGAAGCGCGCTTGTTTCTCCAGCATCTTCGGCGTCATAAATTGGAGGAGGATTTATGTGGACGTTAATGTCTGTTTCAATTCTCATATTTAATTTTATCAAAATGTCAGTACCGTCAAATGGGGTTACTTTGCTACAGGGGTGACTTTGCCTGTTATAATAAAAAAAATTTGAATATCCCATCATACAAGGGTGTGATTTTATTAAAAATATTGAAAGTATTATTTTTTATGAAGTTGCGTGCACTATGATAATGTTTTCTGAATTAAAGATGGCGGCCACTGGTTTTGGCACAATTTCTATAGACCTTTGACATTTAAGCTCTTTTTGAAGTATTTTGGTCAAATTGATAACTTCTGCCTGAAAGTTGCTTCAAAAGTCAAGGTATGAATTTGTTTTATTTTTTTGCAGCTATATTAAATGTGTGTGAAGAGTAAATTTCTAACTTTTGCATGATTTTTTTTGAATTGAGGGAGTTTTGGGGCTAGCAATGTTTTCCCATGATTTGTAAATCACTTAAGGGTATCTTTGCCTTACCTTAAATATCACTATATTATATTTGAGATTTTTACTTTCAAATATTTTTTACTTTTAAATAATTTTTAGTGTAAATAATTACTATGCTGCATTCTATGATACAGGGATCCAAATAGGCCGTGTGATAGAAATCTCGAAAAACAAACAAGTCATGATGAAGGTTTTAAAGCAAAAGACTTAAATGTGGAAAATAGCGATGAATGGCCTTGGGCAGTTTGAAGTTTAAGTTGCATAATTTCATCAAAAGGCAAAGTTACCACAATGAAGGGGTAACTTTGCCTACACAACTCTTATAAAGGGAATTATAGTGGTATTTTCAACTGTAGGCAAAGTCACCCCAATCAAGGGGTAACATTCCTGCACTCTTTAACTTTAAAAAAAAAATGGAAAGTACTTGAGAGTAAAATCTTCAATCACCTTAATTGTATGTATTACATATCTATCTATAATGTTTGTGAAGAAAAATGCTTTAAATAAGAAATGTGTATACCATTAAAAAAAACATGAAAAAGAAGGCAAAGTAACCCCATTTGATTAGTAACGTTATTTTTTAGTTATATAAAATTTTGGAAAAAAAAAACAGGTTTCTAGTACTGACAGTCAGTACGTATATTGAGTCAACGTGTGATGGTAGTTTGGCTTATTGTTTCTCACTTGCAATATAATTTAGTCGTGGTCTTTCAGGCGACGTAGATTCTTCAGAGACATCAGTGTCATATAATGACATCCTTCCATTTAAATAAATGACGCAATTATTAATTATTTATCTTGTTACCTACCAAAAATATTTAAGAAATTTACAACAAATGAAAAATGGGGTCCATGTAAAGTTAAAAACCATCATTATTTAATTTAAAATAAAAAACACAAATAATTATGTTTTTACTGATTTATTTAATGGCCAATCCCTCAAATCAATAGAACATTTTACAATTTTTTCTAACTTCATACACATTTCTTTCTTTTCTTTCTTTTCATTTACATACATAACTTTTATTTTGCTATTACTTTCTTCATCTTCAATTTATTTTGTTATTTATACACTTAGAAAACAATCTAATCATCAAACATACCTGTATTAACTCTTCTAATTTACTGTCATTCACAGGCGGCGCAATATGACCTAACCGGTTGAAGCGCCCTAGTTTCTCACGTCGTCGTCGTCTAATGTGTTGAGACCAGATTATGACCTAAGCCACATTAGATATCGTATCAAAAAGGTACAAAGGTTGCAATTTAATCTTAAATAAAATAAATAAATAAATAAATTGTATTTAGAGTCTACCCACTCAGTTATGTAACTGATTTTCAGTGAGGGACAATAAATCAAAGCGACTAAGCCCACCCTGTAGGCCCGACGCAATCGACAAATGAGCGATAACTAACCAAAGCTCGATATTTTTAATAGGATATATAACAATCAGTTGTATGGACAGTGCGAACACCCGCGGACCAACGCCAGAATCAACAAGGCCGATTCAGAACAGCTCTGAATTCATAATTTGCTTCGTTGCTAGGACGGCTCCAAAACCACCGTTTACAAACTCCTAAGACTGTTTCATAGTCATTGTCTCATGACTCGCCTTGTTTAGCATAGCAAACATCAATAAAAGTGTTTTATATAACAGTAATAATTAATTACAAAACTGGCACACTCATCCACCAACGCGATTGTAAAAACTGTACAAGACGCGAGTCAGAAAGAGTCAATAAAGAAGTTTTTCCTTTGAAACTTCTTTATCGACTCTTCTAGAACCAAACACCGTAGAACAATAATAATGTTAGGCACGGAGGTTCTTTCATCTGAGCTCTTTGCTCCGACGCCAAGACCAGGGCCACATGGAGCCGGACTGTGGGGAAAATACACATTAATAAAATAAGAAATACTCTTTTAATAAACACCCGGAAATTTTGGAAAAAGTTGTCCAATTCCAATTATGGTAAAATATTAAAAAATTGTAAACATTTATAATTAATAAAAATAAAACTATTGTTCTCTATTTTCTTATGCGGGGTACACAAATGAGTTATTCGCCGCAGCCGCGTAGGAAAATAATGTTTTATATTTAGAGGGCTGTGGATAAGGCATTGTTGAAGAAACAGACGCCACTTTTCGTCTGTCTTTATCGCATCTCGCACCATCAAAGACGTGTTTGATTTCTCTGGACTAAATAACATTTCACTTTGTAATTCGGAAGGAAGTTTAATCACAATTTGTGTTGATAACATACGAAGAAGTCCTCTCGCGTTTGGAAGATGTTTGTAGGGCGAGCTGTTCTTTCAGATAAGTAGGAATCTTGGATTGGTCATCGGTTTATTATCTGGGCTGGTTGGCTTTTCATCTGCCGACAATATTCAGCAAGCCAGACTTGGATATTTTGAAAGTGTTTTACTTTTCTCTTGTAACTCATGGATGTCAACGCTCAAATACCAATATTGGTTACATTCGTTTGGACGTTTGATCTTTTAAAGTTCACTCTCCCTGCGATCGATTACTGGTTCTGTCCATCACATGCATGTCCCACCAATCCCCGGGGAAGAATTTAGAGCATGCATGGCTCTGTTATAAATGCCTGGGAAGAGATAAAGTCCATCTCGCAAACAAAGTTATGGCAATAAGGGAGAACTTTGTGACACAAGAGGCGAGCTCTGGTCGAAGTTGTCGGGAACCCCCAGCCCCATGACGACCTCCCAAAGACCCAAAGACGATGACGACCGCGACGTAAGAACCCCCCTTCTTTTCCTCCCCCTTCTCGTGGCTGGTTCTGACCAGCATGAGCCCTCTTCACCATATCCCCTAGGGCCTAGGCTAGAGTGGGGCATTATGACCTAACGGTTGACGCTCCCTTAATCCAAATCAATATAAAAACAAACAGGGTAGAATTGGCCCAGGTCATGGCTCTGCTAAAGTAACAAGGAGATTGAAGAGAAAAAGTCGACCTCGCAAACATCAGCAAGTAAGAGCGGAGTATCTTACTCCCCGAAACTAGAAGCGAGCTCTGGCAATCGTCGTTGAGGAACTTGCCCCCTTCCCTTGACGTCTTCTCGACGACGATGACGACAATGACACCACAAACGATGACAAAGACAATGACGACCGCGACGTGAGAACCCCCCTTTCCTTCCCTTACCTGTGGCTGGTTCTGACCAGCATGACAAACATCAGCTAGAAAGAGCGGAGTATCTTACTCCCCGAAACTAGAGGCGAGCTCTGGCAATCGTCGTCGGGGACCTTGCCCCTTCCCTTGACGACCCCCGGCGACAATGACAACGACTCAACGAACGATGACAAAGACGATGACGACCGCGTCGTGAGAAACCCCCCTTCCTCCCCTTACCCGTGCTGGTTCTGACCAGCATGGGCCCCTCCTCCCCCCACCCCTTAGGCTAGAGTGGTGCATTATGACCTAACGGTTGACGCGTCCTTAATCCAAATAAACCAAAAACTCTATCCCCCTAGGTTAGAGTGGTGCATTATGACCTAACGGTTGACGCGTCTTTAAATCCAAATATACAAAACCATTTTTTCTAAAAAAAAAATCTTCTCTGATGTTTAAACTTAGAATAAAACATCAGTTATATAACTGAGTAGGTAGACTCTAAAAACGAATTTATTTCTTTATAATAATTAACAAACACTCCATGAACTCATTTCATTAACTCACAATATCAGAGGTTGCGCAATATAACCCAACCGGTTGAAGCGCCCTAGTTCCTCACGTCGTCGTGATTCGGCATCGCATTTTTACGAGACGTTATCCAGATCCACACATCGTCTTATTGATATTTACAAAACTATCGTCTAAGACAGCGGTGCCCAACCTGTTTCCCGCCGCGACACACATGACTGAGTACGTTCCCGTACGCGACACACCTACGTGGGTGTACCACACTTCATCGGAATAATAATTTAACCAGCTTAATAAACCTTACTTTCTTGTTTAACTTTGCAAGTTTCAACACATCAACGTAACTTACCAATGTGTGCCAATGTAGCCACGTGCAAGAGTCACGTGCTTCTTCATCAGTGGGTACCTGACTGATGTAATCACACAGTTTCTCAGTACGAGGGCGAGTGGTGGTCAAACTGACGCGCATCTCACTCAACATCAAGAGTCTCGATCTGTTCTTCGACTTGATTGTTTTACAGTTGAGAAAGCTGAGTCGCACAGGAAGTAAAACACACTGAGCCTTGTTAACAATTATTGCAGGGTACTCATATTGAAGAGATCCCAAATGAATCAAGGAAGATGTCTTGAAATCTTGATTTTAGAGCTGTATCTGAAGTAAATTCTATCAGCTATTCTTTTTCTGGAATCAGCAGAAACTGCAAATGGAGAGATAACCCATTTTATTCCTTTTTTGAAATGGAAGGAAAGTATTTCTTCAAACCCTCCTAAAGAAAGGTCAAGTGTTGAAAAATAATATTTCTTGAACTGATCTTTAGATTTTATCTCCAACTTATATTTGATGCATTCATCGCAGATGGAAAAACTGACGTATTGCCTTTCTTTATTGCTCCACAACACACAACACTATAGTTTGTTCGAAAGGCAAGATTGGTTTGATAGCATCAAAAATGCGTCAGCGATATTTACGTGTTCACACACGCGCGCGACCCGGCACCTCCACCAAAATCATATTTTTAAATACTCGATTTCGAGTACCACTCGACTCGAAATTTCGGACTTACTTTTTATTCACCTCTTGAATTTTGGCGGTACATAGTGGTCATCGGTACATAGTCCAAAACTAGTGTTTACAGTTATTTTGGAAAACATATTTGTGTGGCTACACAATTACAATCCTGGATAAGAGACGTGTGGACTCAACTCAATATTGTATAGAAGTAAAGTATAAATGAAGTCAGTGTGAAGTATAAGACAATTAAAGTATTCGTTTTCATCTTGATCGTAAAACATTTACGAAACTTACGAATAGTTACCGAATACTATTCATAGTTATTACATTATTATTAGTTATACATTTTATGATAATTATTTTTTATTAGTAAACAATATAATAAAATAAATTAGAAAATGGATTTTAAAGAAAATGCCTGTGACTTGCTGAATATTCTTCATCTTGTAAACATTAGCTGGTAATTAGGGGAGTTCATCTTTGAAACTAGAGGCGAGCTCTGGCGGTCCTCGGCGGGGACACCTTGACGACCTCCCCGACGACGACGACGACGACGACGACGACGACGACGACGACGAACGCTCCCCCCAACCGTGGCTGGTTCTCACCAGCATGGGACTTTCCTCCTTGTATCTCCTAGGCTTTAAAGTGGAGCATTGTATTGAACGGTTGACGCGCCCTTAAAATTAATAGACCAAAAAGAAAAAAACCACTATGTTTTATATCATTGTATCGTATCTTATAGATATGAACTTAGAAAACATCAGTTATGCGACTGAGTGGGTAGACAGTATTCGATTTTTTTTTAAATTAACAAACGCTCAACAAACTTATTTCATTACCTTACAATATCACAGGCGGCGCAATATGACCAAACCGGTTGAAGCGCCCTAGTTTCTCACGTGCCGTCCGTCGATGTGTACTGGCCGAAGTTCGGATCATCGTCTTATTGAAATGTACTTAGTTTATTTCTATGACATAGTAAAACCGTGAAACCGTTCGGAGAATTCTCTTCTCTGCCTACTTCTGATATTGGAGGTCTGTGCATGTAGCATTCATACAATTACTCAGTTCTTCCTTGATCATATTGTGTTTAATCTCTGCTTTGTTCCTGTACAGCTCGCTAGTAAACCGTTCTTTTGTTTGAGGCAGTTAACACTGGGTTGAGAGGAGATGTTAGTCCAAGCTAGAGGCGAGCTCTGGCGGTCGTCGTCGGGGACCTCTCCCCCTTCCCTTGACGACCTCCCCAGCGACGACGACCATGACAACACGAACGATGACTAGAACAATGAATGACAGTAGCCCAATATGATGCAAAAGGCGACGCGACCATGAACTAAATAAACTACAACAAAAATTTATTTGAATTTTAAAATAATTTTAACTATGTTATTAAGTCATTTTAACGGCGAGTTACAAAAATATGTAAATAGATGAATCAAACACAATTTTTTATTTTAGGCGGCGCAGTTTAACCCATTCGGTTGACGCGCCCTGGATCCTCATGTTGTATTAGCATGTCTTGCTCAAGTTGGTCTCAGGCCTGATGTATTTACTTTCTGTTGCAGTTACGACATTGCAGTAAAACCTGAAGATGTTGTTATCTTCAAATCACTTGAAGTTCCCTCTTCTTCGCCGTCAGGCATGTGGACATTATTCTTAACATTGTTTAATCCTCATATTTCAGTTCTGTCAACGTTGGTTGTTAATCGTTATCACACTTACAAAGATTGTGTAAAAACCAGGATTCTAGAACTGACAGTCAGTAGGCATATTGAGTCAACGTGTGATGGTAGTTTAGCTGCTTGTTTCTTACGTACATCATCATTTGATCGTGGTCTTGCTGGAGACTTAAGTCCTTCAGAGGCATCAGTGTCATAATATGACATCAGAGACAAACTTCTTTGTTCACCTTCGAAGTAATTTGATCAACCAAAACAATTTCATATCAACAGATTCCACTATAAAAATTCAAATATGCTTGACGTTGACGCGCCCTTAAAATAAATAAACCGTATTAACCTAAATATCACTATCATTTCTTAAAAAAATCTTCCCCCCGTCTGGGCCCGGGGTAGAATTCCTTGAATCGCCTTTTACGATTAGCAGAGCCATGCTCTGGGCCAATTCTACCCCGGGCTCAGACGGGGGAAGATTTTTTAAAGAAATGATTCTCTCTCTTCTCCCCAATACAAGAAGCATGGCAGAGCATGGCTCTGCTAATCGTAAAGGCGATTCAAGAGAAAAAGTCCACCTCGCAAACATCAGCTAGTAAGCGGAGTATTTACTCCCCGAAACTAGAGGCGAGGTCTGGCAATCGTCGTTGGGGGACACTTCCCCTTTACATTGACGACAACCCCGACGACGATGACCATTGACACATCTAACGATGACGATGACAAAGACGATGACGACCGCGACGAGAGAACCCCCCCCCCCCTTTCCTCCTCCTTTCCGTGGCTGGTTCTAACCAGCATGAGTTCACCTCCCCATATCCCGCAGGCTGAGTGTGCATTATACCTAACGGTTTACGCGCCCTTAATCCAAATTCACAGAACAGAACTCATAATTCACTCGTCGTCACCTAGGCGACGTGGGTCCACCAGACACGTCAATATCATGTGACAATTCGGGACAATTTTTATAAATTTTCATTTGAAGTAGTTAGTGGAATTAAATAAAATACTTTTCATTTAAATTAACTACTTTTCTTTGTTATCAACTTTATCTCAACCATGTTCTTTTCTTTTCAAACTAATAAAGCAACATTACATCAATACACAACAAACTCAATGATTTAACTTACAATATTTCAGGCGGCGCAATATGACCCACACGGTTGAAGCGCCCTGGTTTCTCCATCAGGTATCATTTCAGTCCTCGTAGCTGGCACATGAGCGAGGTGACGTAGCTGTGGACGGAGAATTGCATCAGCACAATTCATTTTTCATTTAAATAAATTGTTTATTTTATAGCTATAAAAATATAAAATCAAAGTTTTGGTATTCTTATAAGAGTTCTGTCTCCAAAACTACTGTTTTATAGTTATTTTGTAACACATATTTGGGTGGCTACACAATTACAATCTAGATAAGAGACGTGTGACCTATCTCTATATTGTATAGAAGTGAAGTATAAATGAAGTAGTGTGAAGTAGGCCAATTAAATCATTCGTTTTCTTGTTGATCGTTAAACATATACGTTACGTACAGTCTACTGAATACTTTATATAATAACATTTTACCAGGAAGTCTACGTTGTTAACAAAATTAAACCCGTTATTTAGAAAAATGATTTTTTTTAGAAAATGTCTGTTATGTGTTGTCTTTTCTTCATCCAGCAAACATCAGCTGGTAAGTAGAGGGGTTCCCTCTTTGAAACTAGAGGCGAGCTCTGGTGACGTCGTCGGGGACACAACACCTCATCACCATCCCTTCAAGACCTCCCCGACGACGACGACAATAACACCACGAACGACGACAAAAACAATGACGATCGCGCCCCCCAACCGTGGCTGGTTCTTACCAGCATAGGACTTCCCTCCTTGTATCTCCTAAGCTTGAGAGGAGCATTGAAGTGAACGGTTGACGCTCGCTTAAAATAAATAAAATATATTGTCTAAATTTCTTTTTCTTTTTGATATGAACTTAGAAAACATCAGTTATGCGACTAAGTAGGATTTTATTATTTATTTCAATGAACAAAGATGCATAATTTACTCGTTTCATAACTCACAATATCACAGGCGGAGAAATATGACCTCACCGGTTGAAACGCCCAAGGATCTCACGTCGATATCATTATTTTCGAAGTCCGGATCATTGCCTTATTGAAATTTACTCAGTTTATTTCTATGACATTGTAAAGCTGAGAAGATGTTCGGATAATTATCTTTTCTGCCGTGTCCGCTGAGTCCGATGCAATTAGATGAAATAATAGTTTTTAAAATATGTGACAATTGTAAACCAGAATGACCCAAGACACATTTTTTTTTAAATATCGTTTACAATTTACCGCTAATACAATAGACGCCGTACTGCCCAACCATCATTCCACAAAATTCAGCTAGATAGGGTGCAAAGTCTGACATGGCTTTCAGCTTAACTGTTTTATGCGTGGCCCAGCCACCGTAACACGCAACTGCTGTGGCATCCCGTCGTTATGGAGCCTATTCGTTCAGACACACAGTTCAGCAAGACACCGTTGAGTAAAAGAACTAAGTAGTTAGTTTTCAATATTGTTTTTCTATATTTTTAACTTAATACCTGTAATTAGAAGACATTGAAACTACATTTTAAGCTTAGGCTGAGACTATGCTCAGGACAGCGAGTACATGGGACCCTTATTTAAAAACAAATCACAAATACGATATACTGTATTTTGTTTCTATTATGATTTGTTACAAAAAAATTATACCTTAGAAAATCATAACAAATATATTTAAGAATGTACAAAAAATGGAATTTGTGCCATGATAGTTTTATAAATTATAACATTTATTCATTTAAAATATAAAAAAAAACATAATTGTTGTATTTTATTTTTACTTCTTAACAATTTGTAGAATCATTTTTTAGGCCTATCAAGCAAATGAACAGATTTTTTTTCTTCAAGTGTGTTGAAATCAGTATGGCCTAAGACACATAAGATAAATATAAGTTTACATTAGATCAGTAAAGTTACAAAAGTTGTACTTTAACATGGCAACCTGTCTTATCACCCAATTGTTTGGCATAGCAACACAAAAAAGTTTAATATAAACAGTAATTATTAATTACAAACCTGGCACGCTCATCCACCAACGCGATTGTTAAAACCGTTCACGACGCGGGCCTAGAAACAGAGTCGATAAAGAAGTTTCCCCGTTGAAACTTCTTTATCGACTCTGCTAGTACCAAACACCTTAAAAAATAATAATGTTAGGCACGGAGGTTCTCTTATCTGAGCTCTTTGCTCCGACGCCAAGACCAGGGCCACATGGAGCCGGATTGTGGGGAAAATACACATTAATAGGAGCAGAATTACACTTTCAATAACCACCCAGACATTTAGAATTTGTTGTCCAATTATAAACTATGGTAAAATATGAAAAAGCTGAAAACATTTATAATTAATAAAAATAAAACAAGTGTGCAATATTTTCTTATGCGAGGCACCACAAATACGTTATTCGGCGAAGCCGCGTAGGAAAATAATGTCTTATATTTAGAGGGCTGTGAATAAGGCATTGTTGAGGAAACAGACGCCACTTTTCGTCTGTCTTTATCGCATTTCGCCCTTTCAAAGACGTGTTTGAATTATCTGGACAAAAAACATTTCATTTTGAAATTCGGAAAGAAGATTATATACAGTATGTGTTGATAACGAACGAAGAAATCTTCTCGAGTTTGGATCTAGTTTGAATGGCGAGCTGGTCTTTCAGATAAGTAGGAATCTTTGATAAGGTGATCGATTTTTTGGCTGGGCTGGTAGGCTTTTCATCTGCCGACGATATTCAGCAAGCCATACTTGGATATTTTGAAAGTGTTTTACTTTTCTTACTCATGGATGTCAACTCTCAAATACCTATATTAGTTCTATTCGTTTAGACGTTTGATCTTTTCAAGCTCACTCTCCCTGGGATCGAATGCTGGTTCTGTCCATCACATGCATGTCCCACCAATCCCCGGGAAGAGTTCGTCCCAGAGCATGGCTCTGTTAATCATAAATGCCTGGGAAGAGATAATGTCCATCTCGCAAACAAAGTGCTGGCAATTAGGGGAGTATTCCCTGATGCTAGAGGCGAGCTCTGGCAGTATAAGTCGGGGTCCAACCCCCCCCCCCCAGCCCAATGACGTCTTCCCAAAGAACCAAAGACGATGACGACCATGACGTGAGACTACACTCTCAAGCACTCGACATCGGTCCTCTTGCCAAGGAAGCGCGGGTTCGTCCACAGCTTTCGACGGATAACGACTCTAATCCCTGATCATGGACTTGGAATAGCGAAGTGAAGTAGAACAACTTCAAATAAAACAGAGCTCTGCCAGGTTGCCCCCTATCTTTCCCCTATCCGTGGCTGGTTCTGACAACCATGGGCACCTCCTCCCATTATACCCTAGGCTAGAGTGACGCTTTATGACCTAACGGATGACGCGCCCGGAATCCACATAATTAAAAAATAACGGGTAGAATTGGCCCAAAGCATGGTTCTGCTTATCGTACAAGACAATTCAAGAAAATAGTGTCAGCTAGCAATTGGGGAAACTAGAGGCCGAATCTAGAGGCGAGCTCTGGAAATCATAGTCGGGGACACCTCCCCTTTCCATTAACGACCTCCCTGACGACGATGACAATCGCACAACGAACGATGACAATGACGATGACGACCGCGACGTGAGAAACGCCCCTTCCTCCCCTTTCCCGTGGCTGGTTCTGACCAGCATCTCCTTAGGCAAAAGTGGTGCATTATGACCTAACGGTTGACGCGTCCTTAATCTAAATAAACCACAAACCAAACCAAATTATTATTTAAATCACTTCATAATAACTAAAAATGTATAAGGCGTCGTACAAAAACCATTTGGTTGAGGCGCCCTAGATCCTCATGTCGATAATATGTTCATTTTGAGGAATGTTTTATTTATTGACTGATTATAGTTGGTATTCACAGATGGCTCCAAAATTGACAACAAGGTTGAAAGTGCATTTTATTGCTCCACCTTAACGGAACGTTTCAGGCTAAGCGATGTGTGTTCAGTTTTTACTGCAGAGCAATTCGCCATCCGTGAAGCTCTGAAATTAATTCTACATTGTCGTTTTGGAAAATACCTTTTGTGTTCAGATAGCTTAAGTCCACTTCAAGCTATAAAACTCATGTATTCTAGTCATCATTTAGTACAAGACATCCAATTCTATTTAGAAAAACTAACCTCTAAGGGATATATAATAGAGTTTTGCTGGATACCTGGACACGTGGGCATAGAGGGGAATGAACACGCTGATCGCGCTGCTAAGGAAGCTTCCCAGCGTCGCGACGTTGATTTCAATCTAGTTCCCGTCCAGATGTCAAGAGTGGATTCAAGCAAAGATTGTTGGATTTGCGACAAGCATCTTGGGATGTGTTGCAAAATAACAAATTGCGTAGTGTGATGCCCACATTGACTAATAAAATTCGTCCACCTACGTCTCGACTCTCACGTAGAGAAGAGGTGGTATTGTCTAGACTTCGTATAGGCCACACACGCCTAACTCACGGATATCTCTTAACCAGAGAAAAGGTTATTCCCATATGTGACACATGTGATGTACCTTTAACCGTACATCATATGCAAGCAGAATGTACCAAATATGATGCCTTGCGCATGCAAAATGTTGTCCTCCTTTGTAAATCAGTTTTTATAACTGAATAGGATAGACGTTAAATAAATAAATAAAAAAATAAAAAATAAAACTTGATCTCTCCCAATCATATAAAGAACGTCTATCATATGATAACGGCGAAAAACTTTCTAAATTTCTCATTCATAGTCATCTATTTAACAAAATTATATTCACATTATACACATTTCTTTCTTTTAATTATTTTCATTCACATACATAACTTTTTTTGCTCTTACTTTCATCACCATCATTTTATTTTGTTATTTATACACTTAGAAAACAATCTAATCATCAAACATACCTGCATTAACTCTTCTCATTTACTTTCATTCACAGGCGGCGCAATATGACCTAACCGGTTGAAGCGTTCTAGTTTCTCACGTCGTCGTCGTCCGAAATTTTCAGCATCAATAATTGTCGCGGAACAACAAATATTCACTTAGATTCCCCCCGTAGTATTTGGCCCAGAGCATGGCTCTGCTAATCGTAAAAGGCGATTCAAGAGAAAAAGTCCACCTCGCAAACATAAGCTTGCAGGAAGGTTATTATATCACATCTCCAAAACAAGAGGCGAGCTCTGGCAATCGTCGTCGGGGACCTTGCCACTTTCTTGACGACCCTTCGATGACGATGACGACGATGACACCACGAACGATGACGACGACAATGACGACCGTGACGTGAGAACCCCCTTTCCTTCCCTTACCCGTTGCTGGTCCTCACCAGCATGGGCTCCCCTCCCTCCCCCCCCCCCCACCTAGGTAGAGTGGTGCATTACCTTGCCCCCTTCCCTTGACGACCCCCCGGCGACGATGACAATGACACAACGAACGATGACAAAGACGACGACGACCGCGACGTGAGAAACCCCCTTCCTCCCCTTACCCCGTGGCTGGTTCTGACCAGCATGGGCCCAACCTCCCCCCCCCCCCTTAGGCTAGAGTGGTGCATTATAACCTAACGGTTGACGCGTCCTTAATCCAAATAAACCAAACCTAGATAATAGTGGAAAACCACTTCTCAAACCGATATAGCTGGAACTGAGTTATAATGATTATTATTATCAAGTCATCGTCATAAAGGTTCGTAAAGGTTTTGTAAATATTCTCTCGTAAAGCTAATGTATAACACAGTTCTCTGGTTCATCCATGAGGCATATTAGGATCACGATTAAGCCCCCGTCTGGGCCCGGGGTAGAATGTGACCCAGCCCAGAGCATGGCTCTGCTAATCGTAAAAGCCGATTCAAGAGAAAAAGTCCACCTCGCAAACATCAGCTAGTAAGAGCGGAGTATCTTACTCCCAAACTAGAGGCAAACTCTGGCAACCGTCGTCGGGGACCTTGACCCTTCACTTGACGACCCCCCGGCGACGACGACAATGACACAACGAACGACGACGAAAACGATGACGACCGCGACGTGAGAAACCCCCCTTCCTCCCCTTACCCGTGGCTGGTTCTGACCAGCATGGGCTCCTCCCCCCCCCCTTAGGCTAGAGGGGTGCATTATTACTTAACGGTTGACGCGTCCTTAATCCAAATTAACCAAAAAAAAATCTATTGTTATCAATAGACTTAATATAACATGGTAGCTAATTTGTTGTAAAGTTCAATACCAGCACATTTTGGTCCCTTTTCAAACAAAGCACTGTTGTGTCGAGGGGTTGGATGGTAGCGTCGTCTGGTACTGTATTTGTGATTAGGAAAATAACTAACAATATCCTTAAAATTACTTTTAATTGACTTTAATTTGTTCTAAATATAAATACAGGGAAAGGGTAAAATGTTGTTATCTTTAAAAATATTATTGCATGAATCACTTTATTTTATAAAAAACATTGTCCTAAGAAGGTATTTCGCTTTCCCCACAATAAAATTCCATAACGTAGGTGAGAATAACAATTTGCATAAAACAGCGACAAAACCGTTTCTCTATTGCAACTCCTTATTTGGCGTAAGGCGTAACACGCAGATGAAAGTTTGCCACAAACGTAATTTACATCATATGGTTAGTAGTGGAGAATATTAAACCCCGAAATAGGAGCGAGCTCTGGAGGTCGTCGTCGGGGACCTTCCTATTTACCCTCGACGACCTCCTGACGACGGTGACAATGACACAACGAACAATGACAAAGACGATGACGCCCGCCACGTAAGAATCCCGTCTTTCCTCCCCCTATCCGTGGCAGGTTCTGACCAGCATGGGCCCATCCTTCTCATATCCTCTAAGCGAGAGTGGTGCACTATAACCTAACGGTTTACGCGCCCTAAGTCCAAATTAACCAGAAAACATTCGTATGTTTTAAAAATTAAACGAAAATTAAAGGAAAAATTTACTATTTAATATATTAAAATGTCATATGTACTACAACGAATTAAGTTGACGCGCCCTAGATCCTCATGTCGTGTTTATTTAAATGTGCGGTTGTGTGACTCGTTGGTCTTGTGGTAAGCATCTCTGCTTACAATGCAGAAAGTCCAGGGTTCGATTTCCGGGCAAAAGTTTTTAAACTTTTAATTTGAACTGAGGTCCATCAGCTCTTGGGTTAGGAAATTGTAAACTGTAGCTTTGGAGCCGTCCAAGCAACGAGTCACATAATCACATCCCCTGGGCTAGAGTGGCGCATTATGATTTAACGGTTGACGCGCCCTTAATACAGATAATCTTACCATATTTATATCACATCAGAGACAACTCATTATATTTTCTATCCCCCCTCCCCCCTTAACACCCGTGATTGGTTATGACCAGCATGGGATCTACTCATATCCCCTGGCATAAGGAAAGCATTATGACATTGCATTAATTACAAGAAAAAACCAAGAAAACTACTACAATCAAACCATCTAACATAAACAACAAACATATCAAACTTATCAAACACACCATAACCTCTTTAAATAACTTACAAAATCACAGGCGGCACAAAATGACCTAACCGGATGATGCGCCCTAGTTTCTAACGTCGTCTTGATACTATGCCAGAGTAAAATTGGCCCAGAGCATGGCTCTGCTAATCGTACAAGGCGATTCAAGAGAAAAAGTCCACCTCGCAAACATCAGCTAGTAATAGAGGAAGTACATAATACTCCCCGAAACTAGCGGCGAGCTCTGGCAATCGTCGTCGGGGACCTTGCCCCCTTCCCTTAACGACCCCTCGTTCACGATGACGACAATGACACCACGAACGATGACAAAGACGATGACGAGCGCGACGTGAGAAAACCCCCCTTCCTGCCCTTACCCGTGGCTGGTTCTGATCAGTATAGGACCCTCCTCCCCATATCCCTTAGGCTAGAGTGGTGCATTATGACGTAATGGTTGACGCGTACTTAATTAAAATTATATTCTTACATATACTTATATATTCTTTCCTCCCCCTAACCCGTTTAAAGCACTTTGATAAAAAACAACAACGAAATAACCTAAATAAATATTCCGTGTATCTAATCATTTATTGTCATAATCATTCTTGTAATTTGAACTAACTGTAAACTACATTATCACAGAATGCACAATATGACCTTACGGTTGAAGCGCCCTTAAACCCAATAAACAACAACAATATCTAAGAAAATCTCATGTAAACACAACAACGAAACAACAAAGGCTAAATTTTATTTTATTATCTTAATTCATCAAGGCCGCGCACTACAACCCATTAGGTTGACGCGCCCTGTATCCTCATGTCGTCGTGCTTCTCCGTAGGTATTCCTAACCATCCTTCAAATCATGATGTTTTTAATGTGAAATATGTCAGTCACTTTGATAACAAACCGATGGCAACCCTTCCAACGGGGTTAAGATGTAAACTTTTGTTTAATCTTATAGATTTTAATCTTCCAAGCAGTTTTCAATTTTGTTTTTAGCAATAACCCGCCCTGGTCTACACCAGAACCGATTATTCTATTCGACCTTTGTCGTTTGATAAAAACTCTACTTTCGATAGGGGATTCAAAAATAACTTTAGAAAGATTTTCCATGACATCAAAGGTTTACTTTGGTATTTACAGATGGCTCCAAAATTGACAACACGGTTGGAAGTTCCTTTTATTGCTCCACCTTAACTGAACGTTTCAGGCTAAGCGACGTGTGTTCAATTTTCATTGCAGAGTTATTCGCCATCCGTGAAGCTCATACATACATTCTACGTTGTCGTTGTGGAGAATACCTTTTGTGTTCAGATAGCTAGAGTTCACTTCAAGCTATAAAACTCATGTATTCTAATCATCATTTAGTACAAGACATCCAATTCTATATTAGAAAAACTAACCTCTAAGAGATATATAATAGAGTTTTGCTGGATACCTGGACACGTGGGCATAGAGGGAAATGAACACGCTGATCGGGCTGCTAAGGAAGCTTCCCAGCGTCGCGACGTTGATTTCAATCTAGTTCCCGTTCCAGATGTCAAGAGTGGATACAAGCAAAGATTGTTGGATTTGCGACAAGCATCGTGGGATGTGTTGCAAAATAACAAATTGCATAGTGTGATGCCCATTGACTAATAAAATTCGTCCACCTACGTCTCTACTCTCACGTAGAGAAGAAATAGTATTGTCTAGACTTCGTATAGGCCACACACGCCTAACTCACGGATATCTTCCGTCTGGGTCCGGGTAGAATTGGCCCAGAGCATGGCTCTGCTAATCGTAAAAGGCGATTCAAGTGAAAAAGTCCAAATCGCAAAAATCAGCTAATAAGCGGGAAGTATATTACTCCCCGAACCTAGAGGCGTGCTCTGGCAATCGTCGTCGGGGACCTTGCCCCCTTCCCTTGACGACCCCCCCGCGACGATGACAATGACACAACGAACGATGACAAAGACGATGACGACCGCGACGTGAGAAACCCTAAATCTTATAGAATTTCATCTGCCAAAAGTTTTTAATTTTGTATTTAGCAATAACCCGCCCTGGTTTACACCAGAGCCGATTATTATATTTGACCTTTGTCGTTTTGATAAAAACTCTACTTGCGATAGTGTATTCAAAATTAACTTTATAGAGATTTGCCATGAACATCAAAGGTTTACTTTGGTATTCACAGATGGCTCCAAAATTGACAACAAGGTTGGAAGTGCTTTTTATTGCTCCACCTTAACTGAACGTTTCAGGCTAAGCGACGTGTGTTCAGTTTTCACTGCAGAGTTATTCGCCATTCGTGAAGCTCTTAAATACATTCTACGCTGTCGTTGTGGAGAATACCTTTTGTGTTCAGATAGTTTAAGTTCACTTCAAGCTATAAAACTCATGTATTCAAGTCATCATTTGGTACAAGACATCCAATTCTATTTAGAAAAACTAACCTCTAAGGGTTATATAATAGAGTTTTGCTGGATACCTGGACACATGGGCATAGAGGGAAATGAACACGCTGATAGGGCTGCTAAGGAAGCTACCCAGCGTCGCGACGTTGATTTCAATCTAGTTCCCGTTCCAGATGTCAAGAGTGGATTCAAGCAAAGATTGTTGGATTTGCGACAAGCATCTTGGGATGTGTTGCAAAATAACAAATTGCGTAGTGTGATGCCCACATTGACTAACAAAATTCGTCCACCTACGTCTCGACTCTCACGTAGAGAAGAGGTGGTATTGTCTAGACTTCGTATAGGGCACACACGCCTAACTCACGGATATCTCTTAACCAGAGAAAAGGTTATTCCCATATGTGACACATGTGATGTACCTTTAACCGTACATCATATGCTAGCAGAATGTACCAAATATGATGCCTTGCGCATGCAATTTGATCTCTCCCAATCATATGAAGAACTTCTATCATATGATAACGGCGACAAACTTTCCAAATTTCTCATCCAAAGTAATCTATTTAACAAACTTTAATTAAATTCATACACATTTCTTTCTTTTCTTTATTTTCATTTACATACATAACTTTTATTTTGCTATTACTTTCTTCATCTTCAATTTATTTTGTTATTTATACACTTAGAAAACAATCTAATCATCAAACATACCTGCATTAACTCTTCTAATTTACTGTCATTCACAGGCGGCGCAATATGACCTAACCGGTTGAAGCGCCCTAGTTTCTCACGTCGTCGTCGTCGCCCATCCTCCCCTAACCCGTGGCTGGTTCTGACTAGCATGGACCCCTCCTCCCCCCCATCCCCCTAGGCTAGAGTGGTGCATTATGACCTAACGGTTGACGCGTCCTTAATCCAAATAAACCAAAAAAATTTAACCAGAGAAAAGGTTATTCCCATATGTGACACATGTGATGTACCTTTAACCGTTCATCATATGCTAGCAGAATGTACCAAATATGATGCCTTGCGCATGCAATTTGATCTCTCCCAATCAAATGAAGAACTTTCTATCATATGATATCGGCGACAAACTTTCAAAATTTTTTATCCACAGTAATATATTTAAACAAAATTTAATTCACATCATACACATTTCTTTCTTTTCATTCACATACATAACTTTTATTTTGCTATTACTTTCATCATCATCATTTTATTTGTTACTTATACACTTAGAAAACAATCTAATCATCAAACGTGCCTTGGGTTTGTTATCAAAGTGTCTGACATATGTCGTGTTAAAAACATTCCGATTTGCTGGATGGTTAGGCATAGTTTTAATTTTCATTACATAACGTACCCATCAAGAGGTTTCTCCGTTCTGCCAAAGAGGACACACCTGACTCGGCATACAAGCTGACTACCGGGCTTGTTCGAAATGCACCAAGAGCAATACGAAGACCACAATGGTGGACAGTGTCTAGAAGTTTAAGGGTTGTGTTACTTGCTGAAGAGTATACGAAACATCCATAGTCCATCTTGGAGCAAACTAGAGATCCGTAGATTCTCAACATGCAAGTCCTATCTGCACCCCACGATGTATTACTGAGAACTTTCAATAGGTTGATTTTCAACATGCATTTTTTGCGTAACTCAACAACGTGGTCTTTCCAATTTAGCTTTTTGTCAAACACCATGCCGAGAAGACGGACATTTGTTTTGAATAGAAGTTCTACATTGTTAAACGATAGTTGTGGGTCATTTTGGATTCCTTGAAGACGGCAAAAGTGAATGCACTGAGTTTTTTCGGAAGAGAATCGTGTCCCCCGCTTTCGAGCCCATTCACTTATATTGTTTAATCCAATTTGCACGTGTCTTTGAGCTGTTGATAAATTTACCGATCTGTAGACAGAACCACACGAGCGAGGTGGAGTAGCAGTGAAAGAACAAATTGCATCAGCACAATTCATTTTTCATTTAAATAAATTATTTATCTTTAACAATAAAATTTAAAAATCAAGATTTGGTTTTCTTCAAAGAGTTCTCCCTCCAAATCTACTACCTCCCCCCCCCCCGTCTGGGCCCGGGGTAGAATAGGCCCAGAGCATGGCTCTGCTAATCGTAAAAGGCGATTCAAGAGAAAAAGTCCACCTCGCAAACATCAGCTAGTAAGAGCGGAGTATCTTACTCCCCAAACTAGAGGCGAGCTCTGGCAATCGTCGTCGGGGACTTTGCCCCCTTCCCTTGACGATCTCTACAACGTCGATGGCGGTGACACAACGAACGATGACAAAGACGATGACGACCGTGACATGAGAAACCCCCCTTCTCCCCTACCCGTGGTGGTTTGACCAGCATGGGTCCTCCCCCCCACCCCCCTTAGGCTAGAGGGGTGCATTAGAACCTAAGGGTTGACGCGTCCTTAATCCAAAAAACCCCAAAAAAATTCGATTAATTTAATTTAATTAGGCCCTAACAAACGCACAATACACTCAAAACATTAACTTATAATATCACAGGCGGCGCAATCTCACCTAAAAAGGTTTTGAAGCACCCTGGGACTCACGTCGCCGTAGATCGAATGATTATATCGACTCATCATCGTTTTATGAAATGTATTAGTTTATTTTTTATGACATAGAAAAGCTGTGAAAACGTTCTGAGAATTCTCTTCTCTGCCTACTTCTGATATTGGAGGGTCTGTGCATGCAGCATTCATACAATTACTCAGTTCTTCCTTGATCAGCCCTCACCATACCCTCCCTTTCCCTCTGTCCTTTGCCGGGCCCCCGCCCGAGTTCGTCACAGACCACAGACCACAGGCCCCCCGCCCGACCCGGTTAGATCCCGCCCCGGCCCCCTGCCCCCGGGCCCCTACCCCCAGCCCTCCCCGTTGGGCCCGGGGTAGAATTGGCCCCAAAGCAGGCAGTAGTAAGGGGGGAGTATATTACCCCCCGAACCAGAGGGAGCTCGGGGCAATCGTGTCGGGGACCTTGCCCCCTTCCCTTGACGCCCCGGCGACGATGACAAACAAAAAACGAGAGACAAAGAGATGACGAGAACCCCCGTCTGGGCCCGGGGTAGAATAGGCCCAGAGCATGGCTTGCTATCGTAAAAGGCATTCGGGGGAAAAAGTCCACCTCGAAACATCAGCTAGTAAGAGCGGAGAATCTTTTTCCCAAAACTAGAGGCGAGCTCTGGCAATCGTCGTGGGAATTTTCCCCCCTTCCCCTTGACAACCCCCGGCGACGATGACAATGACACAACGAACGATGAAAAAGACGATGACGACCGCGAGTGAGAAAACCCCCATCCCCCCCTTCCCCGGGGCTGGTTCTGCCCAGCATGGGCCCCCCTCCCCCACCCCCTTGGGGCTAGAGTGGTGCATTAGACCTAAGGTTGAGCTCCAAACCCAAAATAAACCAAAAAACCGCGACGTGAGAAAACCCCCCCCCTCCCCTTACCGTGGCGGTTTCGGCCCAGCATGGGCCCCCCCCCACATACAGGGGTTATTTGGGGGGTGGTTGTGCCCACCCATTACTTTTCGAGCTCGAGTCATCGTCGTTGAAATAAGAAATTTTAATAAAAATTTTGTAGAGTCATACAATTTTTTAAAATATTGTAGATAGCCAAAAAAAACCTAAAAATACCACCATTTAGAATGAAAGATAAAATTGGGGGGGTTTGTGCGCGGGGGCATCCCCAGACTAAAATTTTTCCCCAGGATACATAAAATTTCCCCGGAACAATGCTTCGGGGGCACTTGCAACAAGGTCTTAATTTAAATACGTCTTAAACCACTCCCCTTACCCTAGGCTAGAGGGGCGCATTATGCCCTCCGCCCTTAATCCTAAAAAATTTTAAACGTTTTCCACGCTTTATCACTGCATCACCCCGCCCACCGCCTCGTGTATAAGTTAGTTGGATCACCTGCCCCCCAGGCTCGCGTGACCACAGCAACTGACCGGCGCCAGTGCGCCTGCGCCCACACGAGGTGGCCAACTGGCGTCAGCGCTGTTGGCGGTCAGAGCCCCCCGGGGGAGCTCGGGGATCACCCTTCTTGTCGAGCTCCACCACGCAAACCCTGGGGGGTCAGTGTCCGGTAGTTTTAAAAGTTGGGAAATTTCTGTCGAGCCAAAGAAATTTGCAATTTATAGTTCAATCAAGATTGTAAAATAACGGGCTGTTAAAGAAAGTTATTTTTCTTTTGATATTACTAGAATCACTTTCTTTTCGTTTCTTTTCTTGACTTAGAAAGCAATATAATAATCGAACACACCATAAACTCATTTATTAACATTCAATATCTCAGGCGGCGCAATATGACCAAACCGGTTGAAGCGCCCTAGTTTCTCACTTCGATTTATAATACAAAGGTGGCCGGGTGCTAGTTTAATTGTTAAACCATATTGTTATTACTTAATCCGGACTATTTGAAAATGTATTTATAAAAAGCTTTAAAAAATTAGGTATACATATTTTTTTCAATTAAAGACTATTGTGGACACAATTAATGTCGATTTGTGAGGTGTGGGTCCAAATTGCAGCTAAGTCCCTTGGTTGGCTCCCCTTTAAAACACAAATCATCGCGACAAAACAAAACAGTCCACTAATTATTCGGAAATAGGCAACCCGAGTTCGCCCGACTTGGCCCGAGTTCGCCCGAGTGCGGCCACGCGAAGTTTCCGCCGACCCTGGCTCAACTTCCGGCGAAACCAAGACAGGCTGGAAGGAATTTTATACTAGCCACGCGAAAATATTCAAATTCTCCTAACGACTTTGTAATTAACAATGCCGGAAATTACATGAATCACTATTATTATTTAAATAAGTTAACCTGGATTCCTCGCCTGTTGTCCTAGAATCCAGGCGTTCCGTGTGTTCGTGCGTTCCACATTGTGATATGCGAGTGTTCCGGTTATGTGCAAAGAAAACACGCATCGGCTTCGTCTGCACAACAGGCTCATCAAAAAAATAACAAAGTTTAAAATGAAAGTTTGAATTTGTTCGTTTTTTTTTAAATTAACGTTTACTTTTGGTTCTTACTCAAGAACTGGTCGATTTCCCGAACGGTTTGATGTATTACTTAATGGCCGAGTAATCGATTGTCCGAATGATGTTTTTTGAAGAGACGTGTTTTGACAGAGATTTAAAGACCCATTAGTCGGCGATAAAATAGTGCTCTTCTTGAATCCAACAAGGTTCCCCCGCTCCCCAATGTTGTCAATGATGCCGACAAGTCCTGGCAAATACTCCAGCGCCGTTATCTAGTTGCCCCTCTCCCCTGCCGAAAAACAGACGAAGGGGAAACCGAACCGGCCCGGCCCGGGAAGTTCGGCTCCAGAAGCTAGGGATAAAGAGGAGGAGTCGCAAGGAAAGCACAGAGGCTTTCTACAAGAAGAGAAAGGTAGATACGGAGGTTCAAGTCGAAGACAGCGAGTCGGGAAATACAAAACAAATACGTAAAAATAGTACGTGTCGAATTGATAATATCGATAGTCGAAACGAAGAAACGATAGCGAGTCAGAAGAGAGAAAAATCGAGCCTACGCCCAAGGTAAAAGACCCACCAGAGGAGGGGTTGAACGACGCGAGAGCGACCTTTTAGGTCGAAAAAAGCGAAGGTCGCAAGTCCAAGGTCGGCAGGAGGAGCACGAGGGCGCGTTCACCATCCACAGGGCACGACCCCTTTAGCTGGAAAGGAACGGGAGTGCGGGACGAGGGGGGTCGGCAGACCGAGGAGCTCTGCTCAGCACGGGGGAAGACCAAAAGGGAGTGACGCAAACTACTTGCACGGGGGGTTTGTCTGAGACATTTTGGGTTTCCCAAGCCAGGTTAACTAAGTAGTATGCACTGATGCTCTGCCTCAGTCACGCGGGGGGAAGACCAAAGGTGAGTGACGAAAAAACCTTTTTCACGGGGGTGTCTGAGAATTTTGGTTCCAAGGCCAGGTGGCGTTAACTAAGAGTATGCACTGATGCTCTGCCTCAGTCCGCGGGGAAGACCCAAAAGGGGGGAGTGACGCAAATACTCTTTGAACCGGGGTGTCTGAGTACATTTGGTTCCAGGTCCAGGTCTAGGTTCAATCGCGTATGACTAAGTAGTATTGCATGATGACTCTGTACCAATGACGTAGGAGGAGCGAGGTACCGTCTGAAAACTTCTATATCTAGGTACATCTCGGTCCAAAAAACTACAAATGGACGAGCATTCGAAAGTGTTCAACGAATAGATCAGATTCAAAATGGTTCGCAGGCGGGGAAATAAGCAAAACAACAAAATAAAGCATATTTATAATATGTAGGTAGACATGTACGTTGTATTTGTTCTGTCACTATTTAAATGTTCTAACTAAATGTACACATAGTTGGTTAAGCTAAACACTTTGCTAACGACTCTAGAATCACATCAATCCAACTTGAACCAGCCCGGCAGATAGAATAGTTACTGCTGTAGGATAAAGGAATGTACTACATGCTGTACAGTGAGTCGGACTGCACCTGGGACTGGAATCTCATTCAAGACACCACCATCGGATCCTGCACCTAGCCTGGGACCTCATTCAAGACACACCCTCGATCTGCACCTGGACCTGGACTCTCAATCAGAAACACCCATAGAACTTTTATTAGCCCTGCATAAATAGAGGCCCACATTCTGATGAAATCGACAAGTATTTTAATAAAACTTCCTCACTGTCGAAATCACTGGACGGCTATGACAACCATGACACACAATATGATGGTAAAACAATGAAGACAACGACAATGATGTAGACACCCTTTCCTCCTCTCCCATCTGGTCCCGAGAGAATTGCCCAGAGCATGGCTCAGGTTAATCGTACTAGGGGATTCAAGAGAAATAGTCCACTCGCCAAAAAACATCAGCTAGTAGACAGGTGGTTTTTTATACTCCCTGTAACTAAAGGGCAAGCCTAGAAAATAGTCGCATTTACACCCAAATTTCCCTTGGGACGACTGAGTCTCCCCACGACGATGACAATGACACAACGTAATGATGGGACAATGACGATGACGACGAGACGTGAAAAAAACCCTTTCCTCCCCTTATTTGTGGCTGGTTCTGACCAGCATAGTCCCCTATCCCCATAATTATGAAACTAAACGTTGACGCGCCCTATATCTAAATAAAACTTAGATTTTCATCTATTGCAACTTGAATGATAGGGATCACCTCCTCTCGTCTCGACTTCACGTAGAGAGGAGGGTGGTACTGTCCCGTTTACGGATAAGTACACACGTCTAAACCACAGATAAATAATAAAGGTAGATTGCCAACAGGCTAGGTATAATCAATGTGGAATAGAGATAGGAGTGACAACAGCTTACCTGCCGATGTGGAGGTGGCCTGCCATAGTAGAACCAGATAAAACTATACACAAACTAACACCAAATAGTCCACGGAGACGTTTCGGCTTTGCATTCTTCGGTCTGGTCGCGTTCTTCGGTCCCAAAACAGAAGAATATAAAAATATATATCTAATATATATATAATATATAAGCTTATCTGTACCACAGAAAAAGGTGTTGTTCTTAGAGTGACAAATGTGAGGACCTTACACAGTTCATTCATATAGCTGGCAGAATGAACCATATATGATGCCTTGCTCACGGCCTATTTGATCTCTCCCAATCATTGTGAAGAACTTCTATCATATGATATGGCAGGACTTTCTTAATTTTCTCATTCGAATGACTATAAGTTTTAATTTAGGCCGAATCATTCACAACTAAAATATTCAAATTCAAGTTATATTATTTTACAATATCATTGGAGGCGCAATGATCTACCCGGTTGAAGCGCCCTTGTTTCTTACGTCGTCATGTTTTCTACGTCCCAAAAATAACTGAGTTAGTTAGTGGGGTTTACCCAAACAAGTGTCCCAGTATAATTCCCCCCTACATCCCCTAGTCTACTGGGGCAACATTATTTGTGATATAACCTTACAGTTGTCGCACCTTTAATATCAAAATACATGAAAATTAAGCTATATTTTTTTCAGTTTACAATGTCATTAGGAGGCGCAATGATTACCCGTGTTTTGAAGCGCCTTGTTTCTACGTCGTCATGTTTTCTAAGCCCCCCCTTTCCTCCAAAAATAACTGAAGTTAGTTAGTTTGTGGGGTTTTACCCACAAAAGTCCCAGTTAAAATTTCCCCCCTTACATCCCCTAGTCTACTGGGGCACATTATTGTTATAAAACCTAAACAGTTGTCGCACCTTAATATCAAATACTGAAAACTTAAGCTATATTATTTTACAAAGTCATAGGAGGCGCAATGATTACCCGGTTGAAGCGGCCCTGTTTCTACGTCGTCATAGTTTTCTACGTCCCAAAAAAACTGAGTATAGTTAGTTTGTGGGGTTTTACCCACACAAGTCCAGTAATAATTCCCCCCTTACATCCAGCTAGGTGCTACTGGGGCACATTATGTTATATAACCTTACAGTTGTCGCACCTAATATCAAATTACATGAAAACTCAAAGCTATATTATTTTACAATCTCTCATGGAGGCGCAATGAGTTTCCCGGTTATGAAAGCGCCCTTGGTTTCTTACGTCGTTCCATGTTCTCTACGTCCAAAAATAACTGAGCTTAGGTTAGTTTGTGGGGTTTTTACCACACAAAGTCCCAGTAATAATTCCCCCTACATCCCCTAGTCTACAGGGGCACATTATTGTTATATAACCTTACAGTTGTCGCACCTTAATATCAAATACATGAAACTCAAGCTTTATTATTTTACAATCTCATTGGAGGCGCAATGATCTACCCGGTTGAAGCGCCCTTGTTTCTTACGTTGTCATATTCTCTTTGTCCCAGAATATATTGTGAGTTAGTAGGTTAATGGGGTTTTAGGGCACACAAGTCCCAGTAATAATTCCCCCCTACATCCTCTAGTCTACAGGGGCACATTATTGTTATATAACCTTACAGTTGTCGCACCTTAATATCAAATACATGAAACTCAGCGATATTATTTGACAATGTCCTAGGAGCCAATGAGATTACCCGGTGAAGCGCCCTTGTTTCTACGTCCGTCATGTTTCTCTACGTCCCAAAAAATAACTGAGTTAGTTAGTCGTGGGCGTTTTACCCACACAAGTCCCAGTAATAAGTCCCCCCTACATCCTCTAGTCTACAGGGGCACATTATTGTTATATAACTTACAGTTCGTCGCACCTGTATATCCAAATTACATGAAACTCAAGCTATAGAATTTGAACAACTCATAGGAGGTGCAATGATTACCCTGTTGAAGCGCCCTTGTTTCTTACGTCGTCAGTTTTCTACGTCCCAAAAATAACTGAGTTTAGTTAGTTCTTGTTTTTACCCACATAAGTCCAGTAATATATTCCCCCGACATCCTCTAGTCTACAGGGGACATATTGTTATATAACCTACAGTTGTAGCACCTTAATATCAAATACATGAAACTCAAGCTATATTATTTTACAATCCATGGAGGCGCAATGATCTACCCGGTTGAAGCGCCCTTGTTTCTTACGTTGTCATGTTCCTCTACGTTCCCACAAATAATGAGTTCGTTAGTTTGTGGGGTTTTACCCACACAAAGTCCCAGTAATAATTCCCCTCCTACTCTCTTCCCCCGTCTGGGCCCGGGGTAGAATTGGCCCAGAGCATTCTCTGCTAGCGTAAAAGGCGATTCAAGAGAAAAGTTCCACCTAGCATACATCAGCTAGTAAGAGCGAGTATCTTAACCCCGAAACTAGAGGCCGAGCTCTGGCAATCGTCGTCGGGACCTTGCCCCTATCCCTGACGACCCCCGGCGACGATGACAAATGACACTACGAAACGAGACAAGGACAATGACGACCGACGACGTGAGAAAGCAAACCCCTTCAACCCTACCCGTGGTGGTTCTGACCAGCATGGGCCCCTCCTCCCCACCCCCCTTTAGTCTAAAGGGGCACATTATTGTTATATAACCTTACAGTTGTCGCACCTTAATATCAAATACATGAAACTCAAGCTATATTATTTTACAATCTCATTGGAGGCGCAATGATTACCCGGTTGAAGCGCCCTTGTTTCTTACGTCGTCATGTTCTCTACGTCCCAAAAATAACTGAGTTAGTTAGTTTGTGGGGTTTTACCCACACAAGTCCCAGTAATAATTCCCCCCTACATCCTCTAGTCTACAGGGGCACATTATTGTTATATAACCTTACAGTTGTCGCACCTTAATATCAAATACATGAAACTCAAGCTATATTATTTTACAATGTCATAGGAGGCGCAATGATTACCCGGTTGAAGCGCCCTTGTTTCTTACGTCGTCATGTTCTCTACGTCCCAAAAATAACTGAGTTAGTTAGTTTGTGGGGTTTTAGGGCACACAAGTCCCAGTAATAATTCCCCCCTACATCCCCTAGTCTACAGGGGCACATTATTGTTATATAACCTTCCAGTTGTCGCACCTTTATATCAAAATACATGAAACTCAAGCCATATTATTTTACAATCCATTGGAGGCCAATGTTACCCGGTTGAAGCGCCCTTGTTTTTTACGTCGTCATGTTCTCTAACCCCCCAAAAATAACTGGTTAGTTAGTTTGTGGGTTTTACCCACACAATCCCATAAAATTCCCCCTCATCCTCTAGTTACAGGGGCACATTTGTTATATCCTTACAGTTGTCGACCTTAATATCAAATACATAAACTAAAGCATATTATTTTACATCTCATTGGAGGCGCAATGATTCCCCGGGTTGAAGCGCCTTTTGTTTCTTACTTTTGTATTTTCTCTACTCCCACAAATAATGATTTAGTTATTTTTGTGGGGTTTTCCCCACAAAACCCCAAAAATTCCCCCCTACATCCCAGTCTACTGGGGCACTTTATTTTATATAACCTTTAAGTTGTCGCACCTTAATACAAATACATGAAACTTAAGCTATTTTATTTTCAATGTCATGGGAGGCGCAATGATTTCCCCGTTAAAAAGCGCCCTGTTTCTTACGTCTCATTTTTCTCTAGTCCCCAAAAAAACTGAGTTTTTTATTTGTGGGGTTTTGGGGCACACAAGCCCCCAGTAAAAATTTCCCCCCCTAATCCCCTAGTCTACGGGGGCACATTATTGTTAATAACCTTACAGTTGTCGCCCCTTAATATCAAATACATGAAACTTAAGCTAATTTTTTACATCTCATTGGGGCGCAATGATCAAACCCGGTTGAAGCGCCCTTGTTTCTAAAGTCGTCATATTCTCCACGTCCCAGAATATATTGGAGTTAGTAGGTTAATGGGGTTTTAGGGCACACAAGTCCCAATAATAATTCCCCCCTACATCCCCTAGTTTTACAGGGCACATTATTTTTAAATTTTACCTTACAGTTTGGGATTTTTATATAAAATACATAAAAATTTAAATCTATATTATTTTACAATCTCATTGGGGCGAAATGATCTACCGGTTGAAGCCCCCTTGTTTCTTACGTTTATATTCTCTACGCCCAGAATATTTTGTAGTTAGTAGGTTAATGGGGTTTTAGGGCACACAATCCCAAAATAATTTTCCCCTACATCCCCTAGTCTATTAAAGGGTATTTAACTGCAAAACTAAAAAAAATTATTTCATTCAGGCTAACTGATAATAAATTTAGCAATTAACAGAAAAATTTTTGGGGGGCCACCCATGACCTCCAAAAAAATTTGTCAAACATACATTTTTCAGCTAGGCCCATGGGTAAAATCCCCCTAGGGCCATAAAAATAACATGGGGCAATTTTTTTATTCCCGTGCCCTTGGGGAGGTTTTTGCCCCAAAAAAATATTGGCCATTTTTGACGCTTTTCACCTTTTCTGTAAATTCTCTATATTTTGTTTTGTAATTTTGGGGGCAAGTGGTTCGGTCAAAATTCTGATTACCAAGATGGGGTGGATTTTGGATGCATATTTTTGCTGTTTGAGGGCATTTTTGGGGCAAGTTTCAAGACACGGTGTTAAAAAGGGGCATTTTAGATTGGTACTATGCTCTAGTATCTATTGGACCAAAAAAGAAGAGGTTAAAGCCGATTTAAAAAATTTTTCCCAAAACACCAATTTTCGCAAATTTCTGGATAAAAAAAAAATTAAAAAATTCGTTTTTAAAAAAACAGATAAAATATAATTTTTTTTAAAGGTCATTTAAATGTAGTATTGGCTATAATCATTGGTAAAAATAATTTTTTGGGGTTTTTTGCCCCCTTTTAAAACACATTATTTTTATATTACCTTACGTTGTCACACCTTAATATCAAATACATTTAACTCAAGCTTTATTATTTTACAACATCACTGGAGGGGCACTTTGAACTATCTGATTAAACGCCCCAGATTCCCACGTCGTTTATTTTTCCCAATCCCATGACATATTGCGAGTAAGTTGGTTAGTGGGGTTTTAGGGGACACAAGTCCATAAAATTCCCCCCTACATCCCCCATAGTCTGAGGGGCACATTATTGGTTATATAACCTTACGTTTTGCCACCTTAATATCAAAAAACATGAAACTCAAACTAATTTTTTTTACAATGTCATAGGAGGCGCAATGTGAACTATCTAAATTTAAAACGCTCTATTTTCAAGTCGTCATACTTTTCTATGTCCCATAAGAATGAGTATTTGTGGGGTTTAAGGGGACAAAGTCCCAGTAATAAATTCCCCCCCTACATCCCCTATAGTCTCAGGGGCACATTATTGTTTATAACCTTACTTGTCGCACCTTTAAAATCAAAAACATGAAAATCAAACTATATTTTTTTTTACAATGTCATGGAGGCTCAATGTGAACTATCTAATTAAGCGCTCTATTTTCTCAAGTGTCATACTTTCTATGTCCCCTAGGAAGAGATAGAAGTGGGGGGTTTAAGGGGACACAAGCCCCGTAAAAATTTCCCCCCCTACATCCCCTTAGCTGCAGGGGCAATTATTGTTATATAACTTACAGTTGTCGCACCCCTTTAAAATCAAATAATGGGAAATCAAGCTATTTATTTTAAATGTCTTTGGGGGGCAATGGAACTATCAATTAAGCGCCCTAGTTTCTCAAGTCGTCATACTTTTATGTCCCATAAGAATGAGATAGTTTTGTGGGGTTTTTAAGGGGCCCCAAATCCCGTAATAATTTCCCCCCTACATCCCCTAGTCTACAGGGGCACATATTGTTATATAACCTTCAGTTGTCGCACTTAAAATCAAATACATGAAGCCAAGCTATATTATTTTACCTGTCATTGGAGGCGCAAAGTAACATCTAATTAAAAACGCTCTAGTTTTTTCCCCGTCGTCAACTTTCTATGTCCCATAGGGAAAGAGATGTTAGTGGGGTTTAAGGGCACCAAGTCCCATTAAAAATTCCCTCCCTACATCCCCCTTTTCTGCAGGGGGACATTATTTTATAACCTTACAGTTGTCGCACCTTAATATCAAATACATGGGAAATACTATATTATTTAAAAATGTATTGGAGGCGCAATGTGAAATATTTAATTAAAGCGCTTAGTTTTCCAAATCGTCATACTTTCTATGTCCCAAGGAAAAAGAGATAGTAAGGGGGTTTAAGGGCACACAAGTCCCAGTTATAATTCCCTCCCTACATCCCCTATAGTCTGCAGGGGCACATTATTGTTATATAACCTTACAGTTGCCGCACCTTTTAAAATCAAATACATGAACTCAAGCTTTTATTTTTCAATGTATTGGAGGGCCAAAGTGAATATCTAATTAAAGCGCTCTAGTTTCTCACGCGTCATACTTTCTATGTCCCTAAAAATGAGATATTAGTGGGGTTTAAGGGCACACAAGTCCCAGTAATAATTCCTCCCACATCCCCTATAGTCCCTTTTAGGGGCACATTATTTTTATTTAAACCTTACAGTTTGTCGCACCCTTAAAATCAAATACATGGAACTCAAGCTATATTATTTTACAATGTTTATTGGGGGGCAATGTGAAATAAACTAAATTAAGCCCCTAGTTTTTTCAAGTCGTATACTTTCTATGTCCCAAAGAATGAGTAGTTTGTGGGGTTTTAAAGGCACACAAGCCCCGTATAATTTTCCCCCCACCCAACCCTATGTCTGCAAGGGGCACATTATTTTTTATATAACCTTTCGTTTGTCGCACTTAATATCAATACATGAAAAACTCAAACTATAATTTTTCAATGTCATTGGAGGCGCAATGTGAACTATCTAATTTAAAACGCCCTATTTTTTTCCGTCGTCAACTTCTATGTCCCATAGGAATGAGATAGTAAAATGGGTTTTTAAAGGGGAACAAAGTCCCAGTAATAATTCCCCCCTTTCTCCCCTTTTTACAGGGGCACATTATTGTTATAAACCTTTCAGTTGTCGCACCTTAATATCAAATCAGAAACTCAAACTATATTATTTTTACAAAGTCATTGGAGGCGCATGTGAACTATCTAAATTAAAGCCCCCTGTTTCTCACCGTCGTCTACTTTCTAGTCCCATAGGAATGAGATTTTGTTTTGTGGGGTTTAAGGGCACACAAGTCCCAGTTATAATTCCCTCCCTACACCCCTAGTCTACAGGGGCACATTTTTGTTATATAACCTTACAGTTGTCGCACCAAAAATCAAAAACTGAAAACTCAAGCTTATTATTTTTAAAAAATATCATTGGAGGCGCAAAGTGAATATCTTTTAAATTAAAAGGGCCCCAGTTTTCTCAGTCGTCATACTTTCTATGTCCCATAGGAATGAATAGTTGTGGGGTTTAAGGGCACACAAGTCCCAGTAATAATTTTCCCCCCCTACATCCCTATATCCCCGCGGGCACATTATTGTTTTAACCTTACAGTTGTCACACCTTAAATAAAAACATAAACTCAAACTAATTATTTACAAGTCATTGGAGGCGCAATGTGACTATCTAATTAAAACCCCTGTTTTTCAAGTGTCATACTTTTTATGTCCCATAGGGAAAAGAATTTGTGGGGGTTTAAGGCAACAAGTCCCAGGAAAATCCCTCCTACTCCCCCATGTCTGAGGGGGCACATTATTGTTATATAACCTTACAAGTTGTCGCACCTTAATATCAAAAAATGAAACTCAGCTATATTATTTTTCAATGTCATTGGGGCGCAATGTGAACTATCTAATTAAAACGCCCTAGTTTTCTCAAGTCGTCATACTTTCTAGTCCCATAAAAATGGATGTTATGGGGTTTAAGGGGACACAACCCAGTAATAAATTCCCCCCTACATCCCCCAGTCTACGGGGGGAATTATTGTTTATACCTTTCAGTTGTCGCACCCTTTAAAATCAAATACATGAAACTAAAAATAATTTTTTTTACAATGTCATTGGGGGCGCAATGTGAACTTCTAATAAAGTGCCCTAGTTTTTCAAATCGTCATCTTTCTAAGTCCCATAAGGAATGAGATAGTTAGTGGGGGTTTTAAGGGGCAAAAACCCCCCCAAAAAAAAAAAAAAAAAAAAAAAAAAAAAAAAAACAAACCAAAAAAAAAGGGCCCCAGTTTTAATTTTCCCCCCTAATTTTCCCTAGGTTTTTTAAAAGGGGGGGGGCCCCAATGTTTTATAACCCCCTTTAAAAAAAAAATTTTTTTTTTTTCGCACCTTAATATCAAAAAACATTTTAAAATCAAGCTATATTATTTTACAAATTCATTGGGGCGAAAGTAAACCGGTTTTAAACGCCCTAGTTTCCCCGTGTCTCTTCGTCCCATAAAATTTTTAAAATTTTTGGGGTTTTTTTAAAACCACAGGGCCCTTTAAAATTCAATACATAAACCATTATTTTTTAAATTCATTGGGGGGGGATTAAAAATTCTTTAACCCCTATTTATTTCATCTTTGGAAAAAGGATGTTTTTTGGGGGTTTTTGGGCCCTAGTTTTCCCTCCCCTCCCTATATCTGCAGGGGAAAAATTTTGTTATTAACCTTTTTAGTTGTCGCACCTTTAAAATCAAATACATGAAAAATCAGCTTTTTTTATTTTTCAATGTCATGGGGGCGCAAAAAGAATATCTAATTAAAGCGCCCTAGTTTTTCACGTCGTATACTTTCTATGTCCCAAGGAATGAGATGTAAATGGGGTTTTTTAAGGGGACACAAGCCCCGGGAAAAATTCCCCCCCCTACATCCCCTATAGTCTGCAGGGGCACATTATTGTTAAAACCTTCGTTTTTTTGCACCTTTTAAAATCAAATACATGAATCAAGCTATTTATTTTACAATGCATTGGAGGCGCAAAGGGAAATATTAATTAAAGGCCTAGTTTTTTCACGTCGTCTACTTTCTATGTCCCCTAGGGGAAGAAAGTTTTGTGGGTTTTTTGGGCCCAAGTCCCAGTAATAAATTTCCCCCCCTACATCCCCTTAGTCTTTCAAGGGCACATTATTTTTATATAACCTTTCATTGTCGCCCCTTTAATATCAAAAACATGAAACTCAAGCTTAAATTTTTTTACAATGTCATTGGGGGCGCTGTGAACTATCTAATTTTTGCGCCCTAGTTTCTCACGTCGTATACTTTCTATGTCCCATAGGGAAAGAATATTAGTGGGTTTAAGGGGACACAAGTCCCCAGTAAAATTCCCTCCCCCAATCCCCTATAGTCTGCAGGGGCATTATTTTATATAACCTACAGTTGTCGCACCTTAATTTCAAATACAGAAACTCAAACTATTTTTTTTTACAATGTCATTGGAGGCGCAATTTAAATATCTAATTTAAAACCCCTAGTTTTTTCACGTGCTCTTTCTATTCCCATAGGGAAAGAGATAGTTAGTGGGGGTTTTAAAGGGAAAAAAACCCGTAGTAATAATTCCCCCCCTACATCCCCTATAGTCTGGGAGGGGGCATTTATTTTATATACCTTTTGTTGTCGCACCTTAATATCAAAACTGAAAATCAAGCTATATTATTTTAAATGTCATTGGGGGCGCAATGAAATTCTAAATTTAAAACGCCCAGTTTTTTCACGTCGCATACTTTCTAGTCCCAAGGAAAAAGAAGTTAGTGGGGGTTTAGGGCCCACAATCCCATAATATTCCCTCCCTACTCCCCTATAGTCTAGGGCACATTTTGTTATTAAAACCCTTTCGTGTCGCACCCTTAAAATCAAAAAAAAACTAGCTATATTATTTTACAATGTCATTGGAGGCGCAAAGGGAAATATCTTTTTTAAAAAAACGCCCTAGTTTTTCACGTCGTCATACTTTTTATTCCCAAGGATGAATAGTTAGTGGGGTTTAAGGGACACAAATCCCAGTAATAATTCCCCCCCACATCCCCCCATAGTCTGCAGGGGACATTATTGTTTTTAAAAACCTTACAGTTTTCGCCTTTTATCAAAAACATGAAACTCAAACTAATTATTTTTTCAATGTCATTTGGAGGGGCATTTTAACTATCAAATTAAAGCGCCCTTTGTTTCCAGTCGTCATACTTTCTATGTCCCATAGGAAAAATAGTTTTTGGGGTTAAGGGCCACAAAACCAGTATAATTCCCTCCCTACATCCCCTATAGTCTGCGGGCAAAATTATTGTTTTTATAAAACCCTTTCAGTGTCGCCCTTAATTCAAATACCTGAAAATCAAGCTATATTATTTTTCAATTCATTGGAGGGGCCAAGTGAACTATTATTTAAAACGCCTTTGTTTCTCAGTCGTCTACTTTTTATTCCCCGGGGAAGAGATGTTGGGGTTTTTTGGGGACAAAAAAATCCCCCTAATAATTCCCTCCTACATCCCCTATGTCTGCAGGGGGACATTTTTGTTTTTAAACCTTTCATTGTCGCCCTTTTTTTTTAATATCAAATACCCCAAAAACAAACTAAATTTTTTTACAATGCATTGGAGGCCAATGTGAACTTTTAATTTTTAAAACCCCTATTTTTTCACGGGCGTCATACTTTTTATGTCCCAGGGAATGAATAGTTAGGGGGGTTTTAAAGGGGACACAAGTCCCCCGTAATAATTCCCTCCCTAACCCCTATAGTTTGCAGGGGGACATTTTGTTTTAAAAACCTTTCAGTTTTCGCACCCTTTTATCAAAAAACTAAATCAAGCATATTTTTAACAATGTCATTGGAGGCGAAAGTGAATATCTAATTAAAGCCCTAGTTTCTCACGCGTCATACTTTTTTTTGTCCCAAAGGGAAAGAGTTTGTTAGTGGGGTTTTTAAAGGGCCCCAGTCCCAGTAATAATTCCCTCCCCACATCCCCTATAGTCTGCAGGGGGACATTTTTGTTAATAACCTTACAGTTGTCGCACCTTAATATCAAAAACATGAAAACTCAAGCTTATTTTTACAATGTCATTGGGGCGCAAAGTGAAAAATCTAATAAAGCGCCCTGTTTTTCACGTCGTCTTTCTTTTTGTCCCCCAGGAATGAGTAGTTTTGGGTTTAAGGGGACACAATCCCAGTAATATTCCCTCCCTAAACCCCTATAGTCTGCAGGGGCCATTATTGATATAACCTTACAGTTTTTCGCACCTTTTAAAATTTAATACTGAAAAATCAAGTAATTATTTTACAATGTCATTGGGGCGCAATGTGAACTATCTAATTAAAACGCCCTAGTTTCTCACGTGTTTATACTTTCTATGTCCCAAGGAATGAGATAGTTGGGGGGGTTTAAGGGGACACAATCCAGTAAAAAATTCCCTCCCTACATCCCCTATAGTTCTGCAGGGGCACATTTTTGTTTAAACCTTACAGTTGTCGCACCCCTTAAAATCAAATACCTGAAACTCAAGCTAATTATTTTACAAAAGTCTTGGGGCGCAATGAACTATCTAATTAAAACGCCCTATTTCTCACGCGTCTACTTTTTATGCCCAAGAATGAGATAGTTAGTGGGGTTTAAGGGCACACAAGTCCCAGTAATAATGCCCCCCTACATCCCTATAGTCTGCAGGGGCCATTATTGTTTTTTAACCTTACAGTTGTGCACCTTATATCAAAACATGAAAATAAGCTATATTATTTTACAATGTCATTTTTGGAGGGGAAAATTGAAATATCTAATTAAAGCGCCCCATTTCTCAAGTCGTCCCCACTTTCTATGTCCCCAAAGGGAATGGAAAAGTTAAATGGGGGTTTGGGACGTATTTACTTAACCCATGTTTAAGGACTTTTTTGTTAAAAAACTTACAGTTGGATTTTTTTAATTTTTTTAAATTTTAAAGAAAATAAAAAATTTTAAATTTAATTTTAAAATGTAATTTGGAAGGTAAAATTTTTATTTTTTAAAAATAGTTTCAGGTCAATTTCCAAAAAAATAAAAATTTAAAATTAAGGGCTGTTGGAAAAAACAAAAAGGGGGGATAAAACATGTAGGGGTTTTTTTTTTAAAATCAAAGAATTTTTTTAAAAAAAAAAAACACGAAAAAATTTCGATTTTTTAAAGAAATAATTTTTCGATTGCGCTCTTTTTTTACGAGAAAAACCCTTAAATTTCCAAAAATTATGGTTCGGGGAAAAAATCATCAAAATCGGTTTAAAGCATGTAGGTTTTAAATAAGTCGAAAAAATTTTTTAAAAAATCGAAAAAAAAATCTTTAAAAATTTGCGATTTTGATGAGAAAAAAATTTTCCGTTTGTGTTTCAAAAACCGGGGCCCATTTTCTAATTTTTCAGAGACCCCCCCCCCCCGAAAAAACCTCCAAAAAATTTTTCACGCAATCGGTTTTATGGTTTACCCGGGAAATCGTTTTTAAAAAACAGAAAAAAATACAAAAAAAAAAAAAAAAAAAAAAAAAAAAAAAAAAAAACATTCCGGATTTTTTTTATCCAGTGTATTTTGAAATGGTTTCTTCGCTCCGCTCGCTACGCTCGCTACGCCACCCAAATTTGGGGATATTTTTAAGGGGGGGTTTTTAAGGGCACACAAGCCCCCATAAAAATTCCCCCTCCCTAAATCCCCTATAGTCTGCAGGGGCACATTATTGTTATTTTAACCTTACAGTTGTCGCCCCTTTAATATCAAAAAACCTAAAACCCCAGCTATATTATTTTACAATATCATTGGAGGCTAAATTTGTAAAACATATTTTTAAAAGCGCCCTATTTTCTCCCCGTGGGTCATCTTTCTATGTCCCAGAGGAATGAGATATTGGGGGGGTTTTTAAAGGGCACCAAGCCCCAGTAAAAAATTCCCCCCTACATCCCCTATAGTCTCCCGGGGGCCCACTTTTTGGGTTTTTAAAACCTTTTATTTTTTTGGGTCGCCCCTTAATATCAAATACCCTGAAACTCAAGCAAATATTTTTAACAATGCCCTTGGAGGCGAAAATGTGAACTATCAAATTTAAAAGGGCCCCCTATTTTTCTCACGCCCGTCTATTTTTTCTTGCCCCGAGGAATGAGATATTTTAGGGGGGTTTAAGGGCACAAAAGTCCCAGTAAAAATTTCCCCTCCTACATCCCCTATAGCCCTGCGGGGCACATTATTGTTACAAAACCCTTCCCAGTTGGCCCCCTTTAAATATCAAATAAAATAAAACCCTCAACTAAAATTTTTTAAAACAAGGGCATTGGAGGCGCAATGTGAACTACCCTAATTAAAGCCCCCCCTTTTTTTCTCACCCCTTTCCATAATTTCTATTCCCAGAGGAATGAGATAGTTAGGGGGGTTTTAAAGGGGGCACAAAATCCCAGAAAATAATTCCCCCCCTACACCCCCTATAGTCTGGGGGGGAACTTTTATTGTTATATAACCTTACATTTTGCCCCGCACCTTAATATAAAAATACAAAACCAAGTATATTTTTTTTTACAATTCTTGGGGGGCGCAATGTAAAACAAATTTTAAATTAAAGCGCCCTAGTTTCTAAAACTTTCTTTCTACTTTCTAGGGCCCAGAGGAATGAGTAGTTAGGGGGGTTTTTAAAGGGGCACAAAAGCCCCCAGTAAAAATTCCCCTCCCTACATCCCTATATCTGCAGGGGCACATTTTTGTTATAACCTTACATTTTTGTCGCACCTTAATATAAAAATACATGAAAACTCAAGCTATTTTTATTTTACAATGCCTTGGAGGCGCAATGTGAACTATCTAATTAAAGCGCCCTTTTTTTCCTCACGTCGTCATATTTTCTATGTCCCAAGGAATGAGATAGTTTGGGGTTTAAGGGCAAACAAGTCCCAGTAATAATTCCCCCCCTACACCCCCCTATAGTTTTCCCAAGGGGCACATTATTGTTTTTAAAAACCTTACAGTTGTCGCCCCCTTAATATAAAAAATACATAAAAACTCAAGCTTATTTTTTAAAACAATGTCTTTGGAGGCGCAATGTGAACTATAGTTTAAAAGCGCCCTAGTTTCTCACGTCTTTGTATGACGATTTCCGGCTACGGGGTTTAAAAAAGTCCACCCACAAACATGACACCACGAAATATAAACAAAGACTTTTATATCGGGTTGGACTTAAAAACCCCCCTCGCTTTTTTCAACCCTACCCGGGGCCCTGGTTCGGCCCAGCATGGGCTCCTCCTCCCCATATCCAAACGGGTGCCCGAGCCCTTTACCCAAAATAAATTTATATATTTTGTCTCTAACAACTTGATATTGGGACCCTCCCACGTTTTCGACTCCACGTGGAGAGGAGGTTGAAATACTGTCCGTATTTTCCCGAATGGGCCCCACACACGTCTTATCACGGTTTTACTTTTAACCCGGGGGAAAAGATTTTTTTCCCAGAGTTAAAATGTGAGTACCTTTAACCTTACATCAAGCAAACAAAAGTCCAGATATTTTCCTTTGCGCACTCAATTTGACCCTTTTCCCCATCATTTTGAAGAACTTCTACCCATATGATTTTTTGCCCGAGACTTCTTAATTTTCTCATTGGGAATTTTCTAAAAGCCCTTAAAAGGGCCCAATTCACCCCAAAAATTTTTAAAAATGCAATTAAAATTTTTTTTCCATTTATCATAGGGGGCGAAATGATCTCCCTCGGTTAAAAGCGCCCTAGTTTCTAAATTCGTCATATTTTTATGGCCCACATAAAAGAGATAGTGGGGTTTTAGGGCACACAAGTCCCAGTAATAATTCTCTCCTAACATCCCCTAGTCTATAGGGACAGATTATTGTTATATAAATAACCTAAAAGGTTGTCGCACCTTTATATCAAATACATTAAAACACTTTCATGGCTAGTTTCGGGAGTTTGGTTTTAGAATTATGTAATAGAACAGGAAATATTTACTTCCACTGTATTTTCTTTTTTTTTAATATGGAGGCTATATGATATAACTGATTTAATGAGTTCCGATCAACGTAGACAAGTCAACATGAGGCCTAGGCTGTGGGGTAAGGACTGATTTATTGCACTTTAATATAAATAAACAAAGATCCAAAATATAAGTTAATCGAATAGGAATTCTCATCGTGTAACGGTAATGTTGACAAGTACAAGGTCAGACTTAGGCTAATCTGGGCTTAATTCGTTAGTGCTCAATAAAATAAAAGAGCTAGGCCCTAGATAGGGTAGCTACAGACTGACATCTTTGAAACCATAGCATGGCTATGAAAGTCTACGACAAACAGGTTATGCACAGTTCGATAATAATTGTTATACAAATAGGTTTTACGTGATATTGTTATTTGAACAACGCAGGTGAGCGGGGAGTGATATTCTGGAAAGATTCAGATTCTTGTGTAGGTGTCTGTTTGTTAGTGAATAAGCATAAGTTATAAAGTAAGTATATATTGCAGGAGGCGCAATAGGACCTTACGGTTGACGCGTCCTTAGTAAAAATAACGAATAAACGAAAAATATTATGAATTGTACTTTTATTATTGAAAGTGCATATAATTAGCTTTGAGCTAACTAAAGAATAAATTAAAAACTTTTTAAATAACAAAGCATATATTATAGTTATTCAATCAAACACACAAAATAAGCTACATATTAATTTCTTTACCTTCAATATCATATGACGTAACTGGTTGAAGCGCCCTAGTTTCTCACGTCGCCTCCATTGTAGGTTGGTGGGTTCTCAAGGAGTCTTGTAGGGGAGATATAACTCCTCTTACATTTAACTAGTTGTATCGAAAGGATGAACAAGTAAGTACACATCTTAGCAAAAGAGTAGAAATGAGGAATACAGTGCTTGTTAATAATCTGAGGGGACAGAAAGGTTAGTTAGGTGTCGAGGTGATAGGAATTTAAATAATCCACAATCTGAACGATTGAGAACTTGACACAGTTTCCATCTCTCCTCCCTCTATCCCCACTACACCCTAGAGTGGCGAATAAATAAATAAATCCGTATTTAGAGTCTACCCACTCAGTCACACAACTGATTTTCATAAAAATATAATAATAATGAATGGTTTGCGCGCATGAAAACAAAAAATGAATGTTATTACATACAATGTCACTTAGCAAAAACAAAACCACTTCCGTCTAGGCCCGATGTAGAATTTGGCCCAAAGCATGTCTCTGCTAATCGTAACAGGCGAGGAAAGAGATTAGGTCCATCTTGAAAACATGACACCACGAAAGATATAAAAGACCATGCCAACCGCGACGATAGAAACCCTCGTTTCATCCCCCTTCCCAGTGGCTGGTTCTGCCAGCATGGGCCCCAACCTCCCGTGTCCCCTAGGCTAGATGGCGCATTATGACCTTACGGTTGACGCGTCCTTAATCCAAATAACCAAACCAAATTATGCCTAATTCACAACTAAACTATTAACTTATCATTCAATTTGTTAATTTTCCTACCAGTGTCAATATCATCTTGATTGTTTTATCTTAATTTGTCAACATTAAAAACAAAGCAGCATCAAATTCAAGATATATTATTTTACAATATCATAAGAGGGGCAATTTTATCTATTAGGTTAAGGCGCCCTAGTTTCTGAAGTCGTCATTTTCCGTGTCCCAATAGATCATGCGAGTAAGTTGGTTAGTGGGGTTTTAGAGCTCAAAAGTCCCAGTAATAATTCCCTCCCTACATCCCCTAGTGTACAGGGACACATTATTGTTATATAACTTTGCAGTTGACGAACCTATATCAAGGTGCACCGGGCCAAGCCACGCGCGGCTCCACTTCCACTAGCGCCTATTACCGCACGCCTACATTAGCACTTAACACGGTGTCGCCGACGCGAAATCATGTGAGATAAAAACCTGCAACTTGCTTCAATCGATGGGCTTTTACCACAGTATAACCCATCTCTTACAGTAGCGAGACTTCAATGCACTGCCTGCAGGGTGATTTGCTGTCGTGGTCGGCTGCGCGTACCGCCGCTACACTAGCGCGCATGGCGAAACAGCGACTCAACTAAAAGCCTCCGCCGTCTAAAAGTCAGTGCTTTACAAGATACAAATTGTAGACGGCGGTGGAAAGCGCTATCTCTACCACTCTCCATGTAGGTAACCTACGTAGCGATCTGTATAGATAGAGCATCTTGCCACGACACTAGCGCGCATGGCGAAACAGCGACTCAACTAAAAGCCTCCGACTTCAAAAATGTAAACAACAAACAATTGACGAATGCCGAAGAATGTCAAGCTAATCATATTTTGCAAGGGCTAGGCAGTATCTATGGGCTAGGCCTAGCCTAAGCTATTTAAATTGCAGACAAAACAACTACAAGTAATAATGGTGGTAATTTTAATATTATGTAAGCCTATCAACCATTATTTTATTCTATTATAACCTACAATACTAACACATGGTAGGCCCTACCTAGGCTCTAGCCCCTAGGCTGGGCCTAGAGGCCCGAGGCTAGGCTAGGCCGTAGTCTTTCTTTGAAAACGACATACATATCAGAATAAAATAATAACAATAACGTCAGACAACCAGCTCAGTGCTCAACTCAACTCTGAGACTGATTTAGCAAGTCTAGGCCTAGGTGGCACAGTCATCGTTAGTTGACTCGCTTGCTCGCTAGGGGCGCGCGTGATGGTTTATGAGCGTGTTTCGCTATCAAGTCTCGCTACTGTAAGAGATGGGTTATACTGTGCTTTTACTATGAGATGACCCATTTCAAGGTTCATCCCGATCTGATGGTGCGTCTAGAAGTTATTGAGACGTCAAGATCGTTCGAAATAACTTTCTTCAATTGGGCTGGATGGGTGGGTGGCTGGCTGGCTGGCTGACGAATTATGTATCAGTTTGTGGGCTCTCAATGGATAATGTTAGAGAAACCAAAATTTGCACCGAAACTTGCAAAAAAAAGGGGCCAAGCCGAAAACGAGGAAGATACAAGTGGCTCAACTGCATGAAGTGGTGAGATCTAGAAGTGGCCAAGCCCATTATTTTGTTTAATTTAAAATATTAAATATATTTATTAATTATATAATAATAAATTAATAAAATATCAATATCCATATTATTATCTTACTATAATTATGAAATAAATATATAAACAAAAATAACATAAACATTAAATAAATTTATTGAAACATTTACATGTAGAAATATCAAAATTAACAGACGCCATTGAAAATTAAAAGCTTGGTCGATGAATTTTTAGCTTAGTTGTCGTTACTGACTAACCAAAACTTAACTAATCCAAATCCATTGACCAAGCTTTTAATTTTGAATGGCGTCTGTTAATTTTAATGTTTCCACATGTAAATGTTACAATAAATTTATTTAATGTTTATGTTATTTTGGTTAATATATTTTTTTCATAATTATAGTAAGAAAATAATAATATGGATATTGATATTTTATTAATTTATTATATAATTAATAAATATATTTATTATTTTAAACAAAATAATGGGCTTGGCCACACTTCTAGATATCACCACTTTATGCAGTTGAGCCACTTGTATCTTCCTCGTTTTCGGCTTGGCCCCTTTTTTGCAAGTTTTTGCATTTTTGTATGGTATATCAAATACATGAAAACCACTTTCATAGCAATTTGGGGAATTTGGTTTTAGATAAAATAATGTAATAGTTCAAAATAACATTTCCCGTCTGGGCCCGGGGTAGAATTGGCCCAGAGCATGGCTCTGCTAATCGTAAAAGGCGATTCAAGAGAAAAAGTCCACATCGCAAACATCAGCTAGTAAGTAGGGGATTATATTACGTACCGAAAGTAGAAGCGAGCTCTGGCGGTCGTCGTCGGGGACCTGACCGGTGGAAGCGCCCTAGTTTCTCACGTTGTCGTAGTTCATTCGTACGATTTACGTAATGTGATGCCCACACTGACTAATAAAATTCGTCCACCTACGTCTCGACTCTCACGTAAAGAATAGGTGGTATTGTCTAGACTTCGTATAGGCCACACACGCCTAACTCACGGATATCTCTTAACCAGAGAAAAGGTTATTCCCATATGTGACACATGTGATGTACCTTTAACCGTACATCATATACTAGCAGAATGTACCAAATATGATGTCTTGCGCACGCAATTTGATATCTCCCAATCATATGAAGAACTTCTATATTATGATATAGCGAGACTTTCTTAATTTTCTCATTCGAAGGACTATTTTTTTTTTAAATTGGCTTAATTCACAACTAAACTATTTTACTGCTCAGTCAATTTGTTAATTTTACCACCAGTATCAATATCAACTTGATCGTTTTTTATTTTTATTTTCGTGAACTTTAAAATCAACAATAAAAACAAACAAGCATCAAATTCAAGTCATATTATTTTACAATATCATAGGAAGCGCAATGATCTACCCGGTTGAAGCGCCCTAGTTTCTTAGGTCGTCATATTCTCCACGGACCACAAGCACGAGATAGTTAGAGGGGTTTTAGGGCACACAAGTCCCAGGAATATAATTCCCTCCCAACATCCCCTATTCTACAGGGACATTTTTGTTATATAACTTTACAGTTGTCGCAACTTTGACTATCTTTGAAACATCAACTAGAAAGTAAGGTAGTATTTTACTCCCTTACACTAGAGGCGAGTTCTGGCTTTCGTCGTCGGGTACCCCTTTCCCCTCCCCTTGACGACCTCACGGACGACGATGACAATGGCAATGACGACCGCGACCTGAGAGCCGCCCCTTCCCGTGGCTGGTTCTGACCAGCCTCTCCCCATATAACCTTGCCTATAGTCGCGCATTATGACCCAACAGTAACTGTTGTCGCTCCTTTAACACAAAGAAACAATAGGCCTACCAACAAAACGTGATTCATTAACAAATTGATTGATTGATGAACAATTAACTGACGGTTAACATATTTTTCTATTAAAAAGACAATTATTTGTAATTTTATTTTCTCTATTAAATAAAAAAATCGATTTATTATCTAACAACATCACACGGTTGAAGCGCCCTAGTTTCTCACGTCGTGATCCATCTGGTATTCTTCCATGAAAAGCTAAGCCCGGGGTAGAATTGGCCCAGAGCACGGCACTCCAAGAAAAAATGTCCATCTCGCAAACATCAGCTAGCAAGACAGTAAGTAGGCAAATGCGATGACAACCACGACGTGAGAACCCCCCATTTTCCCTCTACCCGTGGCTGGTTCTGAAAAGCATGGAACTTTCCTCAAATATCCCATACCATATGCTAGAGTAACGCAGTGTGACCTTACGGTTGACGCGCCCTTAATAGGAGTAATCTAATAAACTACTATTATATTGAATTGTACTATTATTATTAAAATTGCGAATAAATAGCTGAAAGCTAAATAAAGAATTAATTAAAAATCCTTTTAAATATCAAAGCATACAAATCTCCCCGACGGCGACGACAATGACAACACGGACGGATGATGACACAGACGGAGACGACCACGACGTGGGGGAACCCCTGACCTCCCCATACGCTTGTAGCTGGTTCTGACCAGCACAGGCCTGACCACCCCTTGTCAGACTCGTTCTCACTGGAAACAGGTGTACCAAAAGGCTCGGTCTTGTCGGTATCACTGTTTGCTATTGGAATAAACAGTGTGGTAGATTGTATCCCAAAGAGCCTAATGTCGTGCCTATTTGTAGATGACCTGGGAATCTTCTACAGATCGGTAAATTTATCAACAGCTCAAAGACACGTGCAAATTGGATTGAACAATATAAGTGAATGGGCTCGAAAGCGGGGGACACGATTCTCTCCCGAAAAAACTCAGTGCATTCACTTTTGCCGTCTTCAAGGAATCCAAAATGACCCACAACTATCGTTTAACAATGTAGAACTTCTATTCAAAACAAAATGTCCGTCTTCTCGGCATGGTGTTTGACAAAAAGCTAAATTGGAAAGACCACGTTGTTGAGTTACGCCAAAAAATGCATGTTGAAAATCAACCTATTGAAAGTTCTCAGTAATACATCGTGGGGTGCAGATAGGACTTGCATGTTGAGAATTTACGGATCTCTAGTTTGCTCCAAGATGGACTATGGATGTTTCGTATACTCTTCAGCAAGTAACACAACCCTTAAACTTCTAGACACTGTCCACCATTGTGGTCTTCGTATTGCTCTTGGTGCATTTCGAACAAGCCCGGTAGTCAGCTTGTATGCCGAGTCAGGTGTGTCCTCCTTAGCAGAACGGAGAAACCTCTTGATGGGTACGTATGTAATGAAAATTAAAGCTATGCCTAACCATCCAGCAAATCGGAATGTTTTTAACAAGACATATGTCAGACACTTTGATAACAAACCCAAGGCATCTCTTCCAACGGGATTAAGATGTAAACTTTTGTTTAATCTTATAGAATTTCATCTACCAAAAGTTTTTAATTTTGTATTTAGCAATAACCCGCCCTGGTTTACACCAGAGCCGATTATTATATTTGACCTTTGTCGTTTTGATAAAAACTCTACTTGCGATAGTGTATTCAAAATTAATCTTAGGAAAGAGTTGCCATGAACATCAAAGGTTTACTTTGGATTCACAGATGGCTCCAAAATGACAACAAGGTTGGAAGTGCCTTTTATTGCTCCACCTAAACTGAAACGTTTCAGGCTAAGCGACGTGTGTTCAGTTTTCACTGCAGAGTTATTCGCCATCCGTGAAGCTCTTAAATACATTCTACGCTGTCGTTGTGGAGAATACCTTTTGTGTTCAGATAGCTTAAGTTCACTTCAAGCTATAAAACTCATGTATTCTAGTCATCATTTGGTACAAGACATCCAATTCTATTTAGAAAAACTAACCTCTAAGGGATATATAATAGAGTTTTGCTGGATACCTGGACACGTGGGCATAGAGGGAAATGAACACGCGATCGGGCTGCTAAGGAAGCTTCCCAGCGTCGACGTTGATTTCAATCTAGTTCCCGTTCCAGATGTCAAGAGTGGATACAAGCAAAGATTTTTGGATTTGCGACAAGCATCGTGGGATGTGTTGCAAAATAAAAAAATTGCATAGTGTGATGCCCACATTGACTAACAAAATTCGTCCACCTACGTCTCGACTCTCACGTAGAGAAGAGGGGTATTGTCTAGAATTGTATAGGCCATACACGCCTAACACAGGATATCTTTTAAACCAGAGAAAAGGTTATTCCCATATGTGACACATGTGATGTACCTTTAACCGTGCATCATATGCTAGCAGAATGTGCCAAATATGATGCATTGCGCACGCAATTGATCTCTCCCAATCATATGAAGAACTTCTATCATATGATAACGGCGACAAACTTTCTAAATTTCTCATCCTTTGTATCTTTAAAAAAAATTTTAAAATTCACATCTTACACATTGTTTCTTTTCTTTATTTTCATTACATACATAACTTTTATTTGCTATTACTTTCTTCATCATCAATTTATTTTGTTATTTACACTTAGAAAACAATCTAATCATCAAACATACCTGCATTCACTCTTCTCATTTCCTTTCATTCACAGGCGGCGCAATATGACCTAACCGGTTGAAGCGCCCTAGTTTCTCACGTCGTCGTCGTTGTCTTCACTCCCTTCGTCTCGATTAGCCACAGTGCATAAATATGAGACGTTAAGCAATATCCAATTATTCAATTAGTTATTCAATCAAACACGAACATATATTTATATTTTATTTACCTACAATATCACAGGGGGCGCAATATGACGTAACCGGTTGAAGCGCCCTAGTATCACACGTCGCCTCTGTGGGTTCTCATTAATTCTAATAGGGGATAATATAAAACTTCTCTTACATTGAACTAGTACAGTTGAATCCAACTGGGTAAATAAATTAGCACACATCTTTGCAAAAAGAGTAGAAATGAGGAATTAAGTGCTTGTTAATAATCTGAGGGGACAGAAAGGTTAGTTAAGTGTCGAGTTGATAGCAATTTGATTACTCCATTATCTAAACGATTGAGAACTTGACACTGTTTCCATTTCTCCTCCCTATATCACCAATACTAGAGTGAAAAGTAATGAATGGTTGGGGCGCACTTAAACATAAAATGAATATTATTACATACAATGGTGGTACTCCAATAAGCAACATATAAACCACGATTTTGTGATGTAACCTTTACCCCTATCAAAAGTAAAGATGACACCGTTTTTAGAGAATTGAATGGGGAATATTTTTGTTATCGCAAGATTTTGTCCATCTCCAACCAATTTGGAGACCAACACTTTTTGGCAGCTATTTTCCAAAATGGCGGCCGAAGCTCCAGTCCGATTGTAGGGGAGTTTTAGTGTATTGATAAGTATTATATAATGAAGGTCTCTGCAAAAATTCAGCGACATCACAATTTTTCCCTCCAATTTTTTTTTTACAAGTTAAGTGGGGTAAGGACTGGTTTTATTGCACTTAAGGATAAATATACAAAGAAAACTGGCGAGCTCTAGCAATCGTCGTCGGGGACACCTCCCACCTTCCTTTGACGACCTCCCCGACGACGATGACAATGACACAACAAACGATGACAAAGACGATGACGACCGCGACGTGAGAAACCCTCCTTCCTCACCGTATACCTGTGGCCGGTTCTGACCAGCATGGGTCCCAACCTCCCATATCCCCTAGGCTAAAGTGGCGCATTATGATCTAATGGTTGACGCGTTCTTAATCCGAATAAACCAAACCAAATTATGCCTAATTCACATCTAAACTATACAACTTATCATTCAATTTGTTAATTTTCCTACCGGTGTCAAGATCATCTTTATTGTTTTATCTTAACTTTTCAACATTAAAAACAAAGCAGCATCAAATTCAAGATATATTATTTTACAATATCATAAGAGGGGCAATTTTACCTATTAGATTAAGGCGCCTTAGTTTCTGAAGTCGTCATATTTTCTATGTCCCAAAAGATTATGCGAGTTAGTTGGTTAGTGGGGTTTTAGGGCTCACAAGTCCCAGTAAGAATTCCCTCCCTACATCCCCTAGTGTACAGGGACACATCATTGTTATATAACTTTGCAGTTGACGAACCTATATATCAAATACATGAAAACCCCTTTCATAGCAGTTTGGGGAATTTGGTTTTAGGTAAATTAATGTAATAGTTCAAAATTACATTTCCCCGTGTGGGCCCGGGGTAAAATTGGCACAAGCATGGCTCTGCTAATCGTAAAAGCCGATTCAAGAGAAAAAGTCCACCTCGCAAACATCAGCTAGTAAGAAGGGAGTATATTAGTAGAAGCGAGCTCTGGCAATCGTCGTCTGGGAAACCTCCCTTCCTCCCCTTACCCGTGGCTGGTTCTGACCAGCATGGGCCCCTCCTACCCCACTCCCCCTAGGTTAGAGTGACGCATTATGACCTAATAGTTGACGCGCTTTTAATCCAAATTAACAATCCGATTGAAGCGCCTCAGTTTAGCACGTCATCATCACACTACTGAACTATGACATGACTATTGTTTATTACATTTAACAATAATTCATAGTGTACTGTTCAGCCTTGTAACTAACTGGCCCCCTACTTACTCCAGGGCCTCGTCGGGTATCTACGAGGTAGACTCTACCCCGGAGAGCAACGGATCCTCCCCAGACATCAAGGTGCTGAACCCGGCCAACTCTTCCCTGCTGCAAGCCAAGCTGATGGCCTTGACCAGGACCGACCAGGACAACGACCAGGAAGACCTCGCCTACACCAAGAAACTCATCAAGTCCCAGGAGTATCTGCAGAAGATTCACAAGGAGCAGGACTCGCTGCAGGTAAACCCACGATAACCCTCGTTGGTAGGAAGGGTAGGCTTAATTTCACTTACACATTAAGAAACATATTTAATGCTCGTACCTGTTAACGTTTGGTGAGATTAGAGACATTTATTCAAGAAGGGTTTGTTGCCAAACAGCATGACTTTGGAATTCACAGACGGTTCCAGAATTGACAAGAAGGTTGGAAGTGCCTTTTATTGCTCCACCTTTACTGAACGTTTCAGGCTAAGCGACGTGTGTTCAGTATTCACTGCAGAGTTATTCGCCATCCGCAAAGCTCTTAAAAACATTCTACATTGCTGTTGTGGAGAATACCTTTTGTGTTCAGATAGCTTGAGCTCACTTCAAGTTTGTAACTAATGTATTCAAGTTATCATTTGGTACAAGGCATCTAATTCTATTTAGAAAAACTAAACTCGAAGGGTTTTATAATATAGTTTTGCTGGATACCTGGACACGTGGGCATAGAGGGAAATGAACACGCTGATCGCGCTGCTAAGGAAGCTTCCCAGCGTCGCGACGTTTATTTTCAATCTCGTTCCCGTTCCAGATGTCAAGAGTGGATTCATTAAACGATTGTTGGATTTGCGACAAGCATCTAGGAATGTGGTGCAAAATAACAAATTGCATAGTGTAATGTCCACACTGACTGATAAAATTCATCCTCCTACGTCTCGACTCCCACGTAGAGAAGAGGTGGTATTGTCCAGAATTCGAATAGGCCAAGTTGTTCCCAGATGTGAAACATGTAATGTTACCTTTAACCATACATCATATGCTAGCAGAATGTACAAAATATGATGCCTTGCGCACGCCATTTGATCTCTTCCAATCATATGAAGAACTTCTATCATAACGGCGACAAACTTTCTAAATTTCTCACCTAAAGAAATCTATTTAACAAAATTTTATTCACATCATACACATTTCTTTAATTTTTGTTTCCATCCACATAATTAAATTTTGTTTTGCTATTAGGGCCTACTATTATCACCATCATTTATTTTCTTTTATTTATATATACACTTAGAAAACACTATAGGGCCTAATCATCAAACACACCATTAACTCATCTCATCATCTTTCAACATCACATGAGGCGCAATATGACCTAACTGGTTGAACCCCCCCCCCCTTGTATCTCACGTCGACATGTTTTAATCGACATGTATTAGTGAAAGGTCTTCCGTCTGGGCCCGGGGTAGAATTGGCCCAGAGCATGGCTCTGCTAATCGTAAAAGGCGATGCAAGAGAAAAAGTCCACCTCGTAAACATCAGCTAGAGGGTAGTATTTTACACCCTGAAAATAGAGGCGAGCCATGGCAATCGTCGTCGGAGACCTTGCCCCCTTCCCTTGACGACCCCCCGGTGACGATGACAAAGACAATGACGACTGCGACGTGAGAACCCCCCTTTCCTCCCCCTACCCGTGGCTGGTTCTGACCAGCGTGGGCCCCTCCTCCCCCCCTCCTTAGGCCAGAGTGGCGCAGTATGACCGAACGGTTTACGCGTCCTTAATACAATCAAACTTACAAATTATATTACTATCAATAAAAATTACTTGGGCCTATACTATTTTCTACAATTTGATCACTTTTAACTTTAATGTAAATTAAGTAATCAACATCTCAAACAGTCCGATAGGATCCACCTGGTTGAGGGCCCTGGATTCTCACGTCGTCGTTAGTATTGATGACGCTGAAAAGTCCGGGCCCGGGGTAGAACTGGCCCAGAGCATGGCTCTGCTGGGCCCGGGGTAGAACTGGCCCAGAGCATGGCTCTGCTGGGCCCGGGGTAGAACTGGCCCAGAGCATGGCTCTGCTGGGCCCGGGGTAGAACTGGCCCAGAGCATGGCTCTGCTGGGCCCGGGGTAGAACCGGCCCATAGCATGGCTCTGCTTATCGTAAAAGATGATTCAAGAGAAAAGTCCACCTCGCAAACATCAGCTAGTATAAGATGGGTAGAATAACTACCAGAAATTAAAGGCGAGCTCTGGCAATCGTCGTCGGCTTCACCTCCCCTTGACGACCTCACCGACGACGATGTCAATGACATCACGAACAATGACAAACACGATGACGACAGTGGCGTGAGAACCCCACTTTCATCCCCAACCCGTGGCTGGTTCTGACCAGCATGGGACTTTCCTAACCCCATCCCCTAAGCTAGAGTACAGCATTATGAGTATGACCTATCAATTGACGCGTCCGTATCCAAATAATCCAGAAAAATAAATGCTCCATCCCTATGCCCCATATTCTTGAGTGGCAATTTATGACCTAACTGAGATTTGTGCCTTTATTCCAAATATAGGGTCACACACACAAACTCACACATAAATCACATACATATCAAATTACTAATTTTCACTATCATATGTATTATCATTTTACTTCATTCTCTAGAAAACAATTTATTCCAGCTGTACAATGTGACCCATCAGGTTGAATGGCCTTAGTTTTATTACGACGTCGTTAGTTTAGAATTTAATTTTGAACGTCAAAGACAATGACTACCACGACGTAAGAACACATCATTTCCTCCCCCTACCCGTGGCTGGTTCTGTACTGCTTGGGATTTCCCTCCTTATATCCCTAGGCTGGAGTGGCGCATTATTAAGAGGGAAAGGGACACATTTGGCAGGTAGCAAATGGCTATTCTCTCGGTCAAGATGCATCCGACGTATATGAAACTTTGAATTGTTGTCAATAAAGCATACATGGACAGCCCTGCGATCAAAGGTTTTAACAAATTTGTCTTAATCAGCCAGAAACTAATCACAAATATAGTAAATTTGGGAGTTTTTAACAAAATCAAAATTCGTGAAAATTAATTTATTTTTTATAAATTGATTAAAAAAAAAAAAAATAGAAATATGATTCTGTAGAGCCCTATAATTATTTCAACATTCTTGACAAATGCACAAAATTTTAAACACCTGTGGGGCGAGCGAACATCAATTCGCCTAAAACGTGTCCTTTACTCTCCAAATAAACTTATTTTTTTAAATATTAAAATTTCATTTCTAATCTTACTATTGTTATCACTATCATCGTTGGTATCATTTTTGTTTTGTAAAGTTAATTTAAAAAAACAATGTTATCTCAGGCTGCACAATATGGCCTTCCCGGTTGAATTAAGTGTCTAGTTTCTCAAGTCGTCGTCATTTTACAGTAAAACACACATTCAAGAGAAAATGTCCACCTCGCAAACATCTGCTAGTTAGATGAGAGTATCCTTCTCGCCGAAATTATAAAGGCGAGCTCTGGCAATCGTCGTCGGGGACACCTCACCTTTCTCTTGACGACCTCCCCGACGATGATGACAATGACACCACGAACGATGACAAAGGCAATGACGACCGCGAAGTGAGAAACCCCTCTTCCACCCCTTACCCGTGTCTGGTTCTGACCAGCATGGGCCCCTCCCCCCCCCCTCCCCTAGGTTAGAGTGGCGCATTATGACCTCACGGTTGACGCGTCCTAATCCAAATAAAACAAACGGATGAAACTAAACAACTCGTCTCGCTATCATAGTAGCTGATTGAAACGTCATCACGTGACAGTCCCCACTAATCGTGTCTACGTTAAACAGGAACTCGCACTTGCTGATTCATCATGGTTATCACCATATGGTTATACAACACTAAACCCACGGCAATTATAATATTACGTATAATGTATGGTCAGTAATCAATAGATTATAACATTCATGGTGGGTAACTTGAGCCAAGGACGTTTCCTATCGTTAACAAAACATTAACGAACGCTTGATGTAATCAATACGAAACTGCCATCATGGATTCCCCACGACTCATCCCCGTCTGGGCCCGGGTAGAACTGGCCCAGAGCATGGCTCTGCTAATCGTAAAAGGCGATTCAAGAGAAAAAGTCCACCTCGCAAACATCAGCTAGAAAGAGCGGAGTATCTTACTCCCTGAAAACTAGAGGCGAGCTCTGGCAATCGTCGTCGGGGACCTTGCCCCCTTCCCTTGACGACTCCCCGGCGACGATGACAATGACACAACGAACAATGACAAAGACGATGACGACTGCGACGTGAGAAACCCCCCTTCCTCCCCTTACCCGTGGCTGGTTCTGAACAGCATGGGCCCCTCCTCCACCCCCCCCCCCTTAGGCTAGATTGGTGCATTATGACCTAACGGTTGACGCGTCCTTAATCCAAATAAACCAAACCCACGACTCATAAAAGCTCTGGACATACTTGTTACTCGTGATTCATCATAGTTATCACCATATGATTATACAACGCTAAACCCATGGCACTTATAATATAATGTATAATATACGGTCAGTAATCTATATATTATAACATTCATGGTGGGTAACTTGAGCCAAGGACGTTTCCTATCGTTAACAAAACATTAACGAACGAGTGCAGTAATCAATACGAAACTGCCATCATGGATTTCCCACGACTCATAATAGCTCTGGACTCATACTTGTTACTTCGTATAGAACTTTAAAAGAACTTTAGTAAAGACAGAATGATGTCCCGAATTTGAATGTACCACACACGTCTAACTCACGGAATCTCATAACAAGAGAAATGGTTGCTCCCAGATGTGACACATGTGATGTACCATTGAGTATAAAACATTACGGATATCCCGGCCTTTTAACAATAAATTCATCAAACACACCATAAACCCTTATTTCATAACTAACAAAATTTTTGGCAGCGCAATGACCTACCGGTTGAAGCGCCTAGTTTCTCACGACGTGGTGGAACTGTGACTGTTTTTATACAGCCAATTGTAAAAGTTTCTGTTTTTATCAATGTCAACTGCACTAGATCAATAGTTTATTTCGTACATCAACTGTCCAACAATGGGCAATTTAATGAAACCCGTATTGGTATTTTAATTTATTCATAAAAAAACCTTTTTGTTAATTAATAATGTGGTACTATTTTGTTTGATGGGTAATAATACACCCTCCCTTTCTCTTGACGACCTCCCCGACGACGATGACAAAAGACACAGACGATGACGACCGCGACGTGAGGAACCCCTTTCCACCCCTTACCCGTGGCTGGGTTTTGGACCAGCAGGGCCCTCCCCCCCCGCCCCTTAGGCTAGAGTGGTGTATTATGACCTAACGATTGACGCGTCCTTAATCCAAATTAAACAACAACAAAAAAATTTAAAGAAAGGTGTTTTACCTATAAAGGTAAACGTTCTATTTCTCCCTCTATTAATTAGTTTTTATGTTGTGGGATAGGATATTTCAGACTTGAAATACAATAATACAATTAAACAATCAATTTATTCATTTTTTAATTCTTAACTCAAGATAATAAGTATTCGTTGATTCTCCCCCTTTTCTTTTCCGGGGAGAATTTGGCCCAGAGGCATGGAGGCGACACATGAGAAAAAGTCCACCTCGCAAACATCAGCTAGTATTTTACTCCCGAAACTAGAGGTGAGTCCTGGCAATCATCGCGGAGACCTTGCCCCTTCCCTTGACGACCCCTCGTTGACGATGACGACAATGACCCACGAACAATGACGAAGACAATGACGACTGCGACGCGAGAACCCCTTTCCTCCCTATACCCGTGGTGGTTTGACCCCCCCCCCCCTAGGATAGAGGGTTTTTTTATGACCCAAAGGGTTTCGTCCTAATTTA
>JAMZAV010004979.1:0-42153 GCA_024449915.1 Sweltsa coloradensis
CGGGTGGGATTACAACGTTAGATTTCACATGGACATTAAGGGTTATGGTGATGTAGTACCTTTTGAAAGAAAAAGTTGAAAAAGTTAGTCAGAATCCACAGAAACAAAGGTTTTAATATGAGTTTTTTGAGGTTTATAAAACCAATTAAAACAAGTATAACTATAGAAACTTGACAACAATCACCTACAATGCATTCAAAAAGCACTTGCAAAGGAAAAGTGCAAACAAACGCAAAAAACGCAAACAAAAAACTTACAAAAAACCGCTTATCCATCAACGCAGCGGGACTTTAGCGTTTTCCTAGTATTATTCATGCTTACATAGTTATGAATTCAGCATCGCGACGCCGGTTTTCCTCTATAAAAATTGCGAAGATTTGAAGTTCTATCACTCTTGACACTCGGTGTTGGTTAGTGTTAGACTCGGTTGCGCTCTTTCTTTGTCGCAAGCCAACATTTACATGTCGTATGCCTCGAATAGTCCTGCGCGTGTTGGGGTTGGCGTTTCGATAGGCTTAGTGCGTCAGGTTTACGTGCGACTCAGTCCAAAAATAACATTGAGCCACCTTAATATTCAATCACTACTTCGAAAGTTTGTAGACGCAATCACTCTCAGGCACCCAGGCACAAAAGCTATTATGTAGGTTCTATAAAGTCGCTACAAATGTTTGTTAGAACTTCAAAAACCAACGGAAAGAAGTCAATGTCAAATCGTTTCAAAACAAAAACAAAAACACAAGATTCAAAACAATGTATAACTGTCACTAAACGGTTGCTTGATTCGATCAGAGTGGATCGATAATAGTCGAAGTTAAAAAATCATGTGCGATAAACAGAACAAAAGAAAAGAACATGCCGGTTGCAGCCAAGGTCCCCTGTATGGTGGTAAATATCTTTAGGTGATTTCACTGCCCGAATTTTGTGGTCGCTTAATGCACGCAGTGCAGATAGTCGCCGACAGAATGCGCGACGTGTCAGGTGGTAGTCACGTGACATAGAACTTACAAGATGGCGGCCTTGGGGACCAATCAGACGGCTCGAATTCGGAAATTCGAATGTTCCGCCTACGGATCTGAAAGCACGGCCTTCAATAAAGTGTATACACACCGCCATCTCTCGAGGTATTAGAGTCGATAAAGAAGTTTGGAAAAACTTCTTTATCGACTTTCTCGTCACGTGACTACCACCTGACACGTCGCGATCCTGGCGGCGTCCGTCTGAACTGCGTGCATTAAGCGACCACAAAAATAGCATTGCTGGATACGCAAGTGAAATCACCTAAAAGATATATACCACCATGGTCCCGTGTATCTATTCCTAGCGGAGGTCATGCGAAGTCGGCCTGTGCGCGGCAGCGAAGCTTAACGGAAATCTAGGGGACCTTGGCTTGCAGCAGATTGTGGAAATTTGGTTAAAAAAATATCTACGAAGCTATAATTTTTTATTTGGGAAAATGAATTTCCTTCAAAACACTATCAACGTTACGATAATGTCCGACTAAATCCCACTTCTGATATGTAATCTCTAACCTCCCTTTCTCCGGTGATGAGTTAGTTTGGCAAGGATTATGTTAAGCCACGATTTGGCCACGGTGTTGTTGGTGGTCAGGAGCAAATAACGTAAGAGTTACACACAAGCGATAGGTTAAAATGTGATATATTGTACAAGTAACTTACAATGAGAAAATGGCCCAGAAAGACTGAGATTAGGGAACAACGGCATACCAAAGTTAGACCTGCCATGTTGTAGAATTGGCCCAAATCATGGCTCTGCTAATCGTAAAAGGCGATTCAAGAGATAAAAAAACACCACACAAACATCAGCTAGAAAAAGGGGAGTATGTTACTCCCTGAAACTAAAGGCGAGCTCTGGCAATTGTCGTCGGGGACACCTATCCCACCCCTTGACGACCTCCCCGACGACATGACAATGACACAACGAACGATGACAAAGACGATGACGACCGCGACGTGAGATCGAAACCCCCCTTCCTCCCCTTGCCCGTGGCTGGTTCTAACCAGCAAGGGACCTTTCTCCCCCACCCCCCTTAGGCTAGAGTGGTGCATTATGACCCAATGGTTGCCGCGTCCTTAATTCAAATTAAAAAAAAAACGTTTGGGCCCAGGGTATAATTGACCCAGAGCATGGCTCTGCTAATCGCACAAGGCGATTCAAAAGAAAAAAAACCACCTCGCAAACATCAGCTAGTAAGAGGGGAGTATATTACTTCCCGAAACTAGAGGCGAGCACTGGCCAGTCGTCGTCGGGGAAACCTCCCCCTTCCCATCACGACCTTCACGACGACGATGACAATGACACACCGAACGATGACAAAGACGATGACGACCGCGACGTGAGAAAACCCCCTTCCTCCCCTTACCCGTGGCTATGGCTATGACAAGAATGGGAACCTCCTCCCCATATCCCCTAGGCTAGAGTGGTGCATTATTATGACCTAACGGTTGACGCGTCCTTAATCCTTATTACAATCCAGCCATGTTGGTGTGCGGACGTGTCTGATTGCTTGAAAAACGTAAATTGTTCTTATTGTCATTCTCAATTTGACGTCATCAATAATCGGTGACGTCAGAAGCAATGTACCCAGGGTCCAGATTGAGACTGAGAACGGGAATGAAACCAAGTAAAATAACCACACTCGTTTTTCATTCTTATTACTAAAAAATGGACGCCTCAGAAGACGATCGAACTAAAACACTTCCAAATCACGTTGAGTAACCAAATAAGTTATTAATGTAATTGATAATATATTAATAAATAGTACAGAGTCAAATTTTTGGATGAGCGAAGCAAAGACTTCAATTTCACTGACCCCCCAAAAAATAAGTTCAAGTATTTTTGAGTTTTTTTCTTCTGCCTGTCGCGCCCTACTGGGCACACGGCAAATGCGATCTTGATGAAAATTTAAGGGGACTTTCGAAATTTCTGACCTTAGACCTGCCACGTTTTTGGGTACAGTCGAAGAAATATTTCTCACGAATATCGTACTTTTACGATTTTGTTTTCGATTTTAAGTGCGATGTTTTCGTGACATTTGGGCCGATTATGATCAAAACGGGGTGAGCTACAACGTCCATATTTTATATGGGCATTAAGGTTAAGGGGATGTAGTACCTTTTGAAAGAAAAAGTTGAAAAAGTTAGCCAGAATTCATAGAAATAAAGGTTTTATAAGTTTAAGAGGTATATATTAATAATTAACAAGTAACTAGAGAAACTTGACAACAATCACCTACAATGCGTACAAAAAGCAAGTCTTGGGCCTCCAGATATTTTTACATTTTTACACATTCTACTTTACAGGCCGCTTCGCGAACGCTTTTTTTAGTCGGGTTGATGGATGAGCTTTATTGTAAGTTTTAAGTTTGCGTGGGATCTCTTTACTTTTGCAAGTGCTTTTTGAACGCATTGTTGGTGATTGTTGTCAAGTTTCTATTGTTACTTGTTAATTATTATACACATAAAAAAACTATATTAAAACCTTTTGTTTATATGTATTTTGGCTAACGTTTTGAACTTTTTCTTTCATAAGGCAATACAACATCATTACCTTAATGTCCACGTGAAATTTGAACGCTGTAGCTCCACCCGTTTGGTCAAAATCGACCAAAATATCACAAAAATAACGCATTAAAAAATCGAAAAAAATCGTAAAAGAACGATATTCATGAGAAATATTTCTTCGATAGTACCCAAAAACGTGGCAGGTCTAAGTTCAGAGATTTCGAAGGTCCCCTTCAATTTTCATCAAGATGCATATGCCGTTTGCCCGGTAGAGAGCGAACAAAATGAAAAAAACACAAAAATAAAATTTTTGGGGGTGCAGTGAAATTGAAGTCTGCGCTTCGCTCATCCAATAAAAAAATATCCTAATTTAACAAAAAATAAATTTGTAACGGGACTATAAACAAGTAAAGAGATCAAACGCATACTAAATACTTCGCCCATCCAATTATTTGTGCCCCAAAAAAGTTCAAAACTTCCAAAATGAAAAAAAAATTGCATCAAAAGACTCCGGTTACTATTATGGCTAAGTAATCTGCATTGGTAAGGTAGCGCCAAAAATATGCCTTACGAATTTTATGTTTTCCACATACGTGCGCGACCCGGCACCTCCACCAAAATCATTAATATAATCGCACACCCCTAGAGAAAATGAATTATCTCCTTGGAAGTGGAAGAACTATTTCACTGCTTTTATTATTAGTATTTATCAGTGCAGAGGAATGTATTTTTTTTAAGTAAAAAATTATCCTTCCATGCACGGTATAGTTAAGAAAATACCAGGATACTTTCTACCCAAAATTGCAAACCGGTACAAATACGTCATTCTAATGAGTCTCTCGGGACACCGGTACAAGTGTTCTGACACGGTGTTGTACCGGTTAAACCCGTAAATCTGGTCACCTAAATTAGTGTGTAAAATACTTTGCACGTATCTATAACAGTCAGGCTTAAAAAAACGTACAAAATATTGATGTGTCAAAAATCAATTGGGCGCCATTTTGTTTTCTGAGAATTTACATTTTTGACATTTTATGACAATATGTTAAACCGTATCGCTACAAATATCTAAAAAAGTATTATGCAAAAAATCGGATAGTAACTCCATAAAAAAATAATCAAAGTATAAAATTCAGATCTCACTGGAGGACACTCTATGGGGACCCCCATTTTTAGGCTGCCCCGAAAATTGATCCTTACACTGATACCTATCAAACTGGAAAGTGTATTGCCTGTATCACTTATTGACTAATTTTTCTGTTTATTTCTGCTTAAAATAACATATCGGATCAACATACAGAATCTAGCATACAAACTTCTATATCTCGGACATTCGATAAGATATTTCAAAATGTTTGGATGTTTAACACAAGTATTGAAATATGAAACATGTTTTATTTCAACCATTTTTTGTCGTGATGCCAGTTCTTAATTATTCGTAAAAAACTACCAGAAATAACTATTCGTCAACACTATATATAAATTTCCGTTTTATTTTGTAAATCTTTTAAATCACACTTACTACGACGAAAAAAAAAATTGTGCTCTTTTAATTTGTAGTGTCGAACATTCCATATAAAAGGTGTACAAATGTGTAAATGACATCTACAACTACAACAACAACAATAATAGGCTTCCGGTCGCGGCTGTGTAAGTAGACACTGGTCGGAATTTTGTCAACATTTCGAGACGAAACTTTCGATATGTGGCTTGCCTGTAATCAAATTGAAAAGCACATTCCAGTTCTAGAGCAGCTACAGAACAGAGCTTCTCGACTATAACAACGATATTGGCGTTTTCCTAGTTTAGTTGGCTAAGGCGCCCTTATACCCGAAATGTGTGAGACCTGGGTTCAATCCCCTAGTCGGGAAAGATTTGATAATTTCCGGTTTGTATTTTTTAAATTATAGAACACGTTTTGAAATGCAAACAATACTATGGAAAACATAGCCAGTACGAAATACGTGTAAATATTGCAAGGTTGACTCAATCTCCGAGCGGAATTTGGGGGTATCTTGAGCGTTCAAGATTCAATACAACTTGGGCACTGCATTTTCATAGCCAGACAAATAACAAACAGAAGATATTTTTTCGAAACAAAACCATTGTCGTTAAGGTTGATCTATCGGCCTAATAAAAATTTTCCTAAATACTAGGCCGCTTCGCGAACGCTTTTTCTAGTCGCGTTGATGGATGAGCTTTTATTTGGAATATTTCTGTCTAATGATTACGTTTTTATGTGGAATCTTCTTTCTTTTTCTATAGTTACTAGATATTACTTCTTCATTAAACACCTGTAAAAGGCTTATATTAAAACCTTTATTTCTATGAATTTTGACCAACTTTTTCAATTTTTTCTTTCAAGAGGCACTACATCACCATAATCTTTATGTCAATGTAAAATATGAACGTTGTAGCCCCACCCGTTTGGTCAAAATCGGCCCAAATATCACGAAAATGTCGTATTAAAAACCGGAGAAAAAATCGTAAAAGTACGATTTCTATAAGAAATATTTTTTCAAATGTCTCTAAAATCAAAAACATATATGATTTCAGTGATTTTAACGTTCTATAAAGTTTTATCTCAATACGGAGTAGCCGTTTGCCAAATTTCACGAAAATATCGCACAAAAAATCGTAAAAGTACGTTTTGAGAAATATTTCTTCGATTGTACCCAAAAACAATACAGCTCTAAGTTTAGAGATTTCGAAGGTCCCCTCCAATTTTCATCAAGAGCGCATATGCCGTTTTCCCGGTAGAGAGCGAACAAACAGACAAAAAAAACGTACAAAAACAAAACAACCCGAGCTATTTTTCTTGGGGTAACGTAAGTAGTAATGTTATTGGATGAGCAAAGCGAAGACTTCAATTTGACTTTGTGTTTTTTGTTTGTTTTTTTCTTACGTTACCCCCAAAAAAAATAGCTCGGGTGTTTGTTTTGTACGTTTTTTGTCTGTTTGTTCGCTCTCTACCGGGGGGAAAACGGCATATGCGCTCTTGATGAAAATTGGAGGGGACCTTCGAAATCTCTAAACTTAGAGCTGTATTGTTTTTGGGTACAATGGAAGAAATATTTCTCATAAATATCGTACTTTTACGATTTTTTGTGCGATATTTTCGTGAATTTGGCAAACGGCTACTCCGATATTGACTAGGAAAACGCTTAAGTTCCGCCGCGTTGATGGATGAGCTTTTTAAAGTTTTTAGTTTGCGTGGGATATCTTTACTTTGCAAGTGCTTTGTTTTTTTCTGCCGACGCATTGTAGGTGATTGTTGTCAAGTTTCTATTGTTTCTTGTTAATTGTTTTTATTTAACGTAAAAATCTTACATGAAAAGCTATATTTCGATGGATGCTGGCTAACTTTTTCAACATTTCTTTCAAAAAGGTACTACATCACCATAACCTTAATGCCAATGTATAATATGAACGTTGTAGCCCCACCCCGTTTGGTCAGAATGGGCCCAAATGGCACGAAAAATATCGCACAAAAAGTCAAAAAACGTATATTAAAAGCTTTATTTATCTCGATTCTGGCTAACTTTTCAACTTTTCTTTCGGAAAGCAATACATCACATTACCTTAATGTCCATGTGAAATATGAACGTTGTAGCCCCACCTGTTTGGTCAAAATTGGCCGAAATGGCACGAAAATATCGCACTTAAAATCGAAAAAAAATCGTAAAAGTACGAAATTTATGAGAAAATATTTTTTCGATTGTACCCAAAAACGTGGCAAGTCTAAGTTCAGAGAAAACGAAGGTCGTGTCAAATTTCATCAAGATCGCATATGCCGTTTGCCCGGTAGAGAGCGAACAAACAGACGGAAGAAAAAAAAAAAAAAAACAACCGAGCTAAATTTTTTGGGGGGTCAGTGAAATTGAAGTCTTCGCTTCGCTCATCCAAAAAACTTTATAGGAACGTTTAAAATCACTGAAATCATATATGTTATGATTTTAGAGACATTTGAAAAAATATTTCTTATAGAAATCGTACTTTTACGATTTTTTCTCCGGTTTTTAATACGACATTTTCGTGATATTTGGGCCGATTTTGACCAAACGGGTGGGGTTTCAACGTTCATATTTTACATTGACATAAAGATTATGGTGATGTAGTGCCTCTTGAAAGAAAAAGTTGAAAAAGTTGGTCAAAATTCATAGAAATAAAGGTTTTAATATAAGCCTTTTACAGGTGTCTAATGAAGAAGTAATTGGATGAGCGAAGCGAAGACTTCAATTTCACTGACCCCCCAAAAAATTTAGCTCGGTTGTTTTTTTTTTGTTTTTTTGTTTTTTTGTCTGTTTGTTCGCACGATTCCGGGCAAACGGCATATGCGATCTTGATGAAAATTGAAGGGGGCCTTCGAAATCTCTGAACTTAGACGTGCCACGTTTTTGGGTACAATCGAAGAAATATTTCTCATGAATATCGCACTTTTACGATTTTTTGTGCGATATTTTCGAGACATTTGGGCCGATTCTGACCAAACGGGTAGGGCTACAACGTTCATATTTCACATGGAAATTAAGGTAATGGTGATGTATTGCTTTCTGAAAGAAAAAGTTGAAAAAGTTAGCCAGAATCTATAGAAATAAAGCTTTTAATATAAGTTTTTTGACTTTTTGTGCGATATTTTCGTGCCATTTGGGTCAATTCTGACCAAACGGGTGAGGCTACAACGTTCATATTTCACATGGACATTAAAGTAAAGGTGATGTATTGCTTTCTGATAGAAAAAGTTGAAAAGTTAGTCAGAATCTATAGAAATAAGGCTTTTAATATAAGTTTTTTGACTTTAGTGCGATATTTCGTGCCATTTGGGCCAATTCTGACCAAACGAGTGGACCTTCAACGTCCATATTATACATGGACATTAAGGTTATGGTGATGTAGTACCTTTTAAAAGAAAAAGTTGAAAAAATTTAGCCAGAATCCATAGAAATAAAGCTTTAATATAAGTTTTTACGGTAAATAATACCAATTGACAGGTAACAAAATAAATTTGACAACAATCACTTACAATGCGTATAGGTAGCAAAACAAAGCACTTGCAAAAGTAAAGATATTCCACGCAGACTAAAAACTTTAAAAAGCTCATCCATCAACGCGGCGGGACTTTAGCGTTTTCCTAGTAACTATAGAAAAAGTAAGAAGATTCCACATAAAAACGTAATCATTAGACAGAAATATTCCACAAAAAAGCTCATCCATCAACGCGACTAGAAAAAGCGTTCGCGAAGCGGACTAGTTTTATCAAAACAACAGACATAATTTTTCAATCATCATCATTTTGACATTGCCAAAACTATGTTTTATTTATTTTTGGCTGAGCGTACGCTCAATATAGACGTTAATTGGATGAGCGAAGCGAAGACTCGGGTGTTTTTTTATTTGTTTTGTTTTTCTGTCTGTTTGTTCGCTCTCTACCGGGCAAACGGCATATGCGATCTTGATGAAATTTTGACAGGACCTTCGAAATCTCTGAACTTAGACTTGCTACGTTTTTGGGTACAATCGAAGAAATATTTCTCATAAAAATCGTACTTTTACGATTTTTTTCGACTTTAAGTGCGATATTTTCGTGACATTTGGGCCGATTCTGACCAAACGGGTGGGGCTACAACGTTCATATTATACATGGACATTAAGGTTATGGTGATGTAGTACCTTTTGAAAGAAAAAAATTGAAAAAGTTAGCCAGAATCCATAGAAATAAAGCTTTTAATATAAGTTTTTTACGGTTAATAAAAACAATTGACAAGAAACAAAAGAAACTTGACAACAATCAACCTTCAATGCGTAGGCAACAAAACAAAAGCACTTACAAAAGTAAAGATATCCCACGCAAACTAAAATGTTTAAAAAGCTCAATCCATCAACGCGGGGGGACTTTAGCGTTTTCCTAGTGAAATTTATGACGTATACCGCGGACATATTCTTGATCATAGTTTTTGGGTTGGAAGGCTAATTAATGGTCCTATTTGTAACACGCACTCTTGCCTACAAACTGACATACTTGTAAAAATGTTCCCATGGTACGATTTTTCTTCTTCTCCCGGTACAAAGAGTATTGCATGGTAAAAAAAAAAAAAAAAATGTGTACCGTGAGAGATATGAACGTATTTTTTTCCCAAGTATGTTAGTTTGAAGGCAAGAGTTCGTGTTACAAATAGGAACAAAAATGAGCCTTCCAACCCAAAAATTATGAGCACGAATATAACCGGGGTATACGTCATAAATTTCATTATAAACGTCTATATTGGGCGTACCGCTCAACCGAAAAATAAATAAAAAATAGTTTTGGCAATGTCAAATGATGATAATTAATGAACCGTCTGTTATTTTGATATAGTTATATTTAGGAAACATTTACCAAGGCCGATAGATAAATCTTAAAATAATTCCTACACGTTTGCAGCCTATTTTTCAACTTATTATTACTTGTAGGCTTAATTTTATTTGCAACTATTGTTTTAAATGTAAACGTTTGTGCAAATTTATTCTGCCAAGCTTTGCAAGGATGCAGTCACAGGGCAAAGTGAATTTATGTTTTAAGATTGCGAAAATGTAGGAGGGTACGTAAGCTTGGCATTTCTTTTAGATCTCATTGCTTTTGATTGTGTAAGGTTTGGCTGTATTTTTACAAGTTTTTTGTTTTGTGTGAGATCTCATTACTTTTCCAATTTCTATTGCAAAAATATTTGTTAAAAAATAATAATTTTATAAAAGTCGATTTAATTGCTATGGCATTACCAATTAACAATAGAAAGTAAAATAGCTAGTGGTCCAAAGAATTTCTTTTTGTACACAATGTTGGGGATCATTGTCAAGTAGCTATAGTAACGTTTTGATTATAAGCTTGTAAAAGACATAAAATCTTTATTTGGATTTGGAAGCCTTCCACTTCACTTTCCTTTCACTTTTTCTCCTTTTCTTTCAAATGGCACTACATCACTATAACCTTAATGTTCATGTAAAATATGAACGTTGTATTCAAAGTCAAACCCATTTGGCTAGAATCGCTGGCTAATTGAAACTGACGAATTAGTAAGTAGCCAGTAGCCAGTAGTAGCTAACATTCTTAAAGTGATTTTGAGCACGTTTCAAGTAATTTTTTCACCAAGAAATGTTCGTACACCAACTAAATTTGGCATGTGTTGTCAGGTACCGAAATCACCTTGATTTTGATAGTTTTTGGATGAGCGAAGCGAAGACTTTAGTTTCACTGACACCCAAAAAATTTAGCTCGGGTGTTTTTTTTATTTTTATTTATTTGTATTTTTGTATGTTTGTTCGCTCTCTACCGGCCAAACGGCATATGCGATTTTGATGAAAATTTGAGGGGACTTTCGAAATCTCTGAACTTAGAGGTGTATTGTTTTTGGGTACAATCGAAGAAATATTTCTCATGAATATCGTACTTTTACGATTTTTTCCGATTTTTAGCGCGATATTTTCGTGACATTTGGGGCGATTCTGACCAAACGGGTAGGGCTACAACGTTCAGATTTCACATGGACATTAGAATTATGGTGTTGTATTGCTTTTTGAAAGAAAAATTTCAAAAAGTTATTCAGAATCCATAGAATTAAGGTTTTAATATGAGGTTTTTGAGGTTTTTTAATAACAATTAACAAGTAACAATTGAAACTTGACAAAATCACCTACAATGCATTCAAAAAGCACTTGCAAAGGAAAAGTGGTCCTACGCAAACTTAAAATTTACAAAAAAAAGCTTATCCATCAACGCGGCGGGACGTAAGCGTTTTTCTAGTTAAGTTCACATCACGTTTCATGACGGCTGGGTGACACCTCGAAATCAACCCTATGACAGAACATGTGAATTTGAAGAGATATAATATGACGTATTAATTTAGATATACCTAAGTGTGGCGAATTGATTTAAAGCTATCTTTTCTCAAACATCTTCGTTATGGTTAATCATTGGCGGAGGTGCCTGGTACATCATAGCTTCAAATTTAACAGGATCTAATAGCACATGCGTCTTCAGAAAATTTTCTGTTTAAACCCTTATTTATAGTGGATACGTCCCTAAGTCAACGCCCATACTTTTTTTATATGGATAGAACATGTGAATTTGAATCGATATAATATGACGTATTAATTTAGATATACCTAAGTGTGGCGAATTGATTTAAAGCTATCTTTCTCTAACATCTTCGTTATGGTTAATCATTTGTTGGAGTGCCTGGTACGTCATAGCTTCAAGTTAATAGGATCTAATAGCACATGCGTTTCAGAAAATTCCTGTTTAACCCTTATTTATAGTGGATACGTACGTAAGTCAACGACAATACTTTTTTCACATATAATAGAACATGTGAATTTGAAGAGATATAATATGACGTATTTATTAAGATTAATCTAAGAGTGGCGAATTGATTTAAAACTATCTTTTCTCAAACATCCTCGTTTATGGTTTGTCATCTTGGTGGAGGTGCCGGGTACGTAATAGCTTCAATTTAATAGGATCTAATAGCACATGCGTTTTCAGAAAATTCCCGTTTAACCCTTATTTATAGTGGATACGTCCGTAAGTCAACGCACATACTTTTTGAATTTGATAGAGCACGTGAATTTGAAGAGGTATAATATGACGTATTTATTTAGATTTATCTAAGAGTGGCGAATTGATTTAAAACTATCTTTTCTCAAACATCCTCGTTTATGGTTTGTCATTTGGTGGAGGTGCCGGGTACGTAATAGCTTCAATTTAATAGGATCTAATAGCACATGCGTTTTCAGAAAATTCCCGTTTAACCCTTATTTATAGTGGATACGTCCAAAAGTCAACGCACATACTTTTTTAATATGAATAGACCATGTGAATTTGAAGAGATATAATATGACGTAATCATTGGATGAGCGAAGCGAAGATTCCATTTCACTACACTGGAGAAAAAAATCCGGAATGTTTTTTTTTCTTCCTTTCTTTTTTTTGTATTTTGTGTGTCTGTGAACACGATTCCGGCTAAACCAATACTCCAATTGCAATAAAATTTTTATGGAGGTCTATGAAATCTTGAACGAGAACTGCACGGGGGAAAAATCGATGCGAAAAATTATTTCTCGTGAAAATCACAATTTTACGATTTTTTTCGTTAAAAAAAAATTCTTCGACTTGCTGCTGCTTATCCGATTGTAATGATTTTTGCACAGAACCTTAATTTCATGAATTAATATATTCGTGTGAAATTTGAGCGTAATCGAAAAAGTATTTCTCATGAAAATCGCAATTTAACGATTTTTTTTCAATTTTCAACATTTCTTCGACGAATAAAACCTACATGCTTTATCCGATTGTGATGATTTTTCACAGAACTTTAATTTTATGAATTCATATTATATTCGTGTGAAATTTGAGCGAAATCGAAAAATTATCAATTAAAAAAATCGCAATTTTATGCTTTTTTCGGTTAAAAAAAATACGCTCATCCATCAACGCGGCGGGACTTAAGCGTTTTCCTAGTTTAGATTTATCTAAGAGTGGCGAATTGATTTAAAACTATCTTTTCTCAAACATCCTCGTTTATGGTTTGTCATTTGGTGGAGGTGCCGGGTACGTAATAGCTTCAATTTAATAGGATCTAATAGCACATGCGTTTTCAGAAAATTCCCGTTTAACCCTTATTTATAGTGGATACGTCCGTAAGTCAACGCACACACTTTTTGAATATGATAGAACACGTGAATTTGAAGAGGTATAATATGACGTATTTATTTGAAAAATCTAAGTGTGGCGAATTGATTTAAAACTATCTTTTCTCAAACATCATTGTTTATGGTTTATCATTTGGTGGAGGTGCCGGGTACGTAATAGCTTCAATTTAATAGGATCTAATAGCACATGCGTTTTCAAAAAATTCCTGTTTAACCCTTATAGTGGATAGGTCCCTAAGTCAACGCCCTTACTTTTTAATATGATAGAACATGTGAATTTGAAGAGATATAATATGACGTATTTATTTAGATATATCTAAGTGTGGCGAATTGATTTAAAACTATCTTTTCGCAAACATCATCGTTTATGGTTAATCATTTGGTGGAGGTGCCTGGTACATCATAGCTTCAATTTAATTAAGTGAGCGAAGCGAGCGTTTCCATTTGACTCTGCCGGAAAAAATAGTCACTGTTTTTTTTTGTATGTCTTGCCATAACGTTCGAACGGAGACTCGGATCGAGTTGAAATTTGGACCATCCGCAAGCTTCGTTCTCGATTGAATGCCATTATATAAGTTTTGTGGCAAAATCCTTCAAAAAGTTAAAAAGTTACATTAACGTTAATCGAAAGTTTTTTTTTCAAACTAAACGGCGACAAAATCTGAGGTGGCCAAATCATTGAGATTTTTCGTCCAGTCACGAATATGTTAATTATATTTTGATCCGATAAGTAGTGTAGATGGAAATTACATTATAACAAAATTTACGTTACCATGGCAACGAAAAGTCGCACGAGATTGCTGGCCACTATGCACTGCCACCTAGAAGTAATCAAAATACTATCGAGGAAGCAGTGTATTATTTGTGACCAAAGAGTTAAAATAGTTTTCCCAAAAGAAGATGTCAAGGTCCTCTAGATGGCGGTGGATTTTATCCACAAAGTAAAGGTTTACCCACCCACACAGCACGGTAACGTTTCCTCAACATTAATATAAGTTTTCTATTAAACATTCGATATATCCTCACAACGTTTGGTATAGTAATTGTAACATTGATGAAATATCCAAATGTCCCGCTGCATACGAACCTCATAACGTTCATGCAACTTGTATCACAATGTTGTGTAAACGACCAGGTAACAACATTGTAAGGTGTTATACTCATGTTCATGTAACTTTGTGGTAACATTTAAATAGTAACATGGAGAAACGTTACTAGAACGTTGCTTTTACACTTCTTAAATAATGTAATAATTATGGTTGCTGCAAATATCTTTTTATCGATGATTATTCGATTATTGGATAATCTATTGATTATCGATAAAAAAAATTTAATTGAATTATTGATTAATCGGTGTCTGCGAGTATGTACTCACTGAATTGACGTAAAGATATACTACTGATTGTGCGTATATATTATTTCGAAACACCGATTATAAATTAAATTATATTTTCATGTATTGATAATTGGAAATGGGATCATATGGTGGCAACCATATAGTAATAATTCAGTTTCAGAAATCATTTGCTAGTGCAGCAACATATTACCTTTTCACACAACTAAGGCCTAGATCAAGAAACGTACAGCACTGGCACAAATTATGACAATTTTAACATTTTATTCAAGTCGCAGCCATGGTAGGCCTATAGCCTAACAGCATGGGACCATAATCAATTTAAGGCTGATACAAACGCGCGAGCGTGGCTGGTAAAAACGAATCAACTGCAAGGTATAGGAATTGATAGATATATGTATAAGCAAATATAGGTAATCCAAGATATGAGCTTGACACAATTCAATCACTCACTCAGCGGTATTAAAATCCTTCAGGCATTGGTCAAAGCATTTAAACACGATCACGAATGAGAGAGGCAACGAACAAACGCACTTTCAGCAATCAGTCGATGAAGATGGAACCCACAGTGGTTCCGAAACGTCAAACTCACACACGAGTAAGGTAACGACGCGACGCGTCGAAACGACCCGTTTAACACCTTTTTTAAAGTCATTCCGTCTCTTCCCGTCCGTCCGCCCTTTGACGCCGCGCTCCATCACGTTAAACACAACAGCCACATGAACACGCGTCTTTCTCTCCCGACGACTGATTGTCGAATGAGCAGAGCACAGACAAGACAGGACAAGCTACCCCACACCGCAAAAAAACCGTTAAGATTTCAAATGTAACGTTCTCTGAAAGTGAAATGAGCCAGTTTCTAACGTTTCCACATGGTTTTTTCCAAGACATTAACGGAAAATGGCACGACATTGTAGCAACGTCAATAAAATGTATCTAAGTAAAGGTCAATATTGTTGTTTTTTTATCCACCGAAATGTTAGTAACTAAATGTTGCAACATCGTTGTGAGAATGTTTTTGAACACCAAAGAATATTGTAACAAACATATCATTTTCCGTACGTTGTATAGATGTTATAATTTGAACTAACATTCTGGGAACATTGTAACATAAAAAGTAACGTTTTGAAAACGTGGTGTGCTGTGTGGGCACGGGTTTACCCAAATACCTTGCCAATAATAAATAATATTGGAAACTTGGCCCCGTGGACAGCGAACGTCGCAAATGTTAAAATTTAAAAAAATGTGCAATGTGGGTCTAGCTATAGCATGTGCTCGCTTATCAACGCGTCCAACTGAGCGTTTCCTAGTAGGATCTAATAGCACATGCGTTTTCAGAAAATTCCTGTTTAACACTTATTTATAGTGGATACGTCCCTAAGTCAACGCTCATACTTTTTTAATATGGATAGAACATGTGAATTTGAAGAGATATAATATGACGTATTTATTAAGATATATCTTAGTGTGGCGAATTGATTTAAAACTCTCTTTTCGCAAACATCATCGTTTATGGTTTGTCATTTGTTGGAGGTGTCGGGTACGTCAAAGCTTCAATTTAATAGGATCTAATAGCACATGCGATTTCAGAAAATTCTTGTTTAACCCTTATTTATAGTGGATAGGTCCCTAAGTCAACGCTCATACTTTTTTAATCCTTTCCCGGCCAGAGCGTTCTAATGCGTTGTGCGGGTCTCTGTGATCCCCGGGGTTTAATGTGGCCAGGAGAGTGCTAACCCTCTCCCGGCCAGAGCGTTCTAATGCGTTGTGCGGGTCTCTGTGATCCCCGGGGTTTAATGTGGCCAGGAGAGTGCTAACCCTCTCCCGGCCAGAGCGTTCTAATGCGTTGTGCGGGTCTCTGTGATCCCCGGGGTTTAATGTGGCCAGGAGAGTGCTAATATGGATAGAACATGTGAATTTGAAGAGATATAATATGACGTATTTATTTAGATATATCTTAGTGTGGCGAATTGTTTTAATCCTTTATAGGGCAATAAGGTGGGACCCAAAATTTTGCTTTCTACCTTTGCAATTTGAAATTCATGATTTTTTTAAAGAATTTTGGATTTTTTGGGGGATTTTTTCCCTTGATCTTCGAGGAATAAAATGCTGATTTTGGATTCCAAATTGACATCAAATTTGAAAAAAAATCCAAAATTTTATTTTTAAAAATTAGATTTTTTTGCAATTTTTCCTTTTTTCTATTTTTTTTTTACACATTCAAATTGAATCTACTACAGGCAAACAAAATATCCGGGACATCCCGGAAATGTGTGTATTTTTGTGTTTTGATACACAATTTGTTTTTTTGAACCATTACAAAAGTTCTTCTAATCATTAGAATTTAATAAGGAAAAATTCTATTAATTCAGAACGAAGTAAGGCAGCTTTTTACCAGGGAAAAAAAATAGAGAAAACTGATAGATTTAATTGTGTAGATTTTGAAAATTAGTGGTAAGAATACTTACCAGTAACCTATAAAGGGTTAAAACTATCTTTTCTCAAACATCCTCGTATATGGTTTATCATTTGGTGCAGGTGCCGGGTACGTCATGGCTTCAATTTAAAGGGCCCGTTCACCTCTTTAACAAGTTATTCTTAAAACCAAGTACGAACATAAAAATTAAGTTCATTGTGTATATTTCCAGACCTACGTCAATAGGGGTCTTTAAATTCATCGGCGCGCTTCGGGTCAGTGACGTCACTGACCCGAAGCTGGCGAGGTGTTGCAACACAGCACAGCTACTAGCGGCGAGTAACGCGTGAGGCAGGTCCCGGTCTATCTATCGAGATAGTCTGTTCTACTGAAAACAAAGCGGAAGGCCTGCGATCATCTGATTAACAATACGTTACAGTTAAACCAACACCTGTTTTTTAAACACATACGTTGTTGTCGTCATTTTAATGGAATAAATATTATATTGGCACGTTCTTATAAAGTTATATGTTGCCAATCATGACAGGTAGGCCTAATAGTGGAGTTGAATAAGTATTGCCTATACAACAACATAATACACGCGATAGCGATTCTCACACACACACAAACACACACACACATGATACAGAATTACTTGCACTTTAAAAAAATAAAAGCGATTTGGTTATAGCATTTAAAAAATTCAATTATTCTTCCACAATAAGTGAAATTACATGATTAAAGTAATTCCAAACGCTATGGGCTAACAGCAGTTTCCGTAATCATGTAAATGTCAGGATTGCCAGGGGTGAGGATCGACCGCGGACCTCCCGAATAACTCTCGCGCGTTATGCATGTACTACATCTATCCGAAAACCGATTAACAATGTATCATTATCCCAAGCGGCATTTTATTTTATTTTCTCATGGAATACTCTGTATATTTATTATTTAAAGCCGCCTTATGACCACACTTGTGTATACAGAATGAATAACAAATCTATGTTGCCTGTTAGATCAGTTTCTGTTCGTAATTGTAGACATAAACAATGAGGAGGTATGCTTACTTTATTACGCCAGACATCAATGTTTCTCTATATTGTACTGATGGATGTTTTTTCCAAAGCTTTTCGTGGCGTAAAATATTGAGAACATCTTTGAAAACTATCATCTGCCCAAAACTACTATATGCTTATAGTTATTATACACTGCGCCGACTCACGTTCAAGCAATTCACTAATAAAGTCACTCTCGTCGCAACAATTTGACTCTTTGTCGGTTGACATTTTGACACTTTGTGTACAAACTCTACACGAACACTACTAAATAGAATTCGCTTGCCCTGTAACGTATAATAAACATTCTTATTTTTTTGCACCTATTACACCACTCCTCAATGTCATCATGAACGATTGATCGAAACGAGTGCACGTGTCCAACTGTTGTGAAGAGGTCTGCGTAAGGTTTCTTGGCAGTGTTTAATGTTTATTCTCTTCCTTCTTAGTCCCATTAGCTTATCGCTTTTTGTTTATATCGTTCGAGTATGCAGGCACACCCCACTCATAATATATCTTATGGTATTTAGATTAATTAGAAGAACCATTCCAAACACAAACAAAGATTTAAAAATCCACGTCAACAGCATATTCTACAAAAGGATGAACAAATGACGTACTGGCATCAGCAGTAAATATATATTTCGGCTAGGTGTACGGTGTTTTGAATGTGTATACAGCAAGTGCGCTGTGCGCTTATCAAGTCGATTGTCAAAACGACATAACTTCGTAAACACTACACTTGACACTTGAGCCGAATAACACATGGCATGCGTTTTTATTTCAACCTAATTTGAAGCGAGTATGCCATACTTGACTACATGTCATATTCCCCCTCGCCAAGCATCTTTAAATGTCCAATACGATAACTCAGTTCGCCGCGTCACCCGGCTACTCGACTCGGAAGCCAAGGCCGTGTCGTGCGTTGTTGCCAGTACAGCGAAGTGGCGAAAACATAGTCAATTTCATTACATATTTAACAATTAATATATGGTGATTATGATTATTTTCGAGAAAGAATTTGTTGTAAATGGAGTCTACTTAGGTAAATAGACGTCTGGGTACACCTTTACATAAGGAGGTGAACGATCCCTTTAATAGGATGTATTAGCACATGCGTTTTCAGAAAATTCCTGTTTAATCAGCTAACACAACAGATAATTTAAATTTCGCACAGTTGTCACTGAAGCCGAAAGGACGGGTTCTACTGTCACAATTTTTTTTCTATTAATTGATTTTCACGTTTTTTATTTAAATGTTCAAAATTGACCACATTCGTGATTTTTACTGGCTGATTAAGGCTCTAGGGCTTTCCCTGTATGCTTTATTGGCAACTTTGCACAGTTTATAATATTTTGGATACTTCATGGCCGAGTGAATAACCATCAAACGTGTCCTATTCCCTTTTAATAAGTTATTTAAAAATGATTTGTTCATAATATATTATTGATGTAGATTACACGAAAACATTTTAATTTTAGTTCTCCACATTAATGTTAATACTCATTTCTGTGTTATGTTATTTTGAAAAGGAAATAAAACCCACTTAAATATACAAAAATACATCGATAAAAGAAGTAATTTAGTTTGCAACTTTTTGAAAAGTGGACCAGTTTCAACAATATGTCAATCTTAAAATCATACACTGCGTTTACCATAGACATTTAGTTCGGTTTAACTAAAACTGTTCCCGTAATATGATACGTTTATCACGAAAACTTAAACCGAACGGTATCTAGGTGCCCGTTAGGGCGCCGCAGCCAAGCCGCGGTGCGCTACACACTCAGGCACCTTATACAGCAAGCAGAGTTGGGTTGATTTCGAGGTGTCACCCAACCATCATGAAACGTGATGTAAACTTGAAAACTATCAAAATCGAGGGGATTTAGGTATCCGACAACACATGCCAAATTTGGTTGGGGTACGAGCATTCCTTCTTGGTGAAAAAATGACTTGAACATGCTCAAATCACTTAAGGATGTTAGTTACTACTGGCTACTGGCTACTATCTAATGCGTCAGTTTTCGATTGCCCAGCGATTCTTACCAAACGGGTGGGGCTACAACGTTCATATTTTACATGGGCATTAAAGTAATAGTGATGTAATTCCCTTTGAAAGAAAAAGTAAAAAAAAATGCTGGAAGGCTTCCAAATAAGGGTTTTTAAATAAGCCTTATACAGGCATACATTAAACAAGTAACTATAGTTACGTGACAATAATCGCCTACATTGTTTACAAAAAGCAAGTCTTTAGACCACTGTATTTTTTCATTCTATTGTTAATTGGTAATACCATAGCAATTTAATCGACTTTGATAAAATTATTATATTTTAACAAATAATTTTGCAATGGAACTTGAAAAAGTAATGAGATCCCACACATAACAAAAACTTGTAAAAATACAGCCAAACCTTACACACTCAAAAGAAATGAGATCTGAAAAAAGGGCCAAGCTCATCTACCCTTCCACATTTGCGCATTATTAATTCATAAACGTACAGTGTCCCGTAACAACATCCTTGAAAAGCTTGGGAAAATAGAATTTGCATGACCATTACGTTTAAATTAATTAGAAAAAAAGAATTTGGATGAACTATTACGTTTAAATTAATAGTTGCAAATTCTATTTTGCCAAGCTTTCAAGGATGATGTTACAGGACACTGTACGTTTATGAATTAAGAATGCGCAAATGTGGAAGGGTAGATGAGCTTGGCCCTTTTTTTAGATCTCATTTCTTTTGAGTGTGTAAGGTTTGGCTGTATTTTTACAAGGTTTTGTTATGTGTGGGATATAATATACATATGGCTGTGGGCTAAAGTTAAACCGTTTAACTATATCGCAGTGTTTATCAATACCACTAGTTTGAACTTACTCTTAATTCAAATTAGTTGAACCGTTTTACCTTGTGTGATAAACACAGAGATTTTCTATCAACCAGACAAGATAAAACAAAACATATTCAAACACAGCGCGTGAATAAATTGATACGTATTCGAGCGATTGCGCATTTACCTTGTTACTTTATACGAAGAGCATGATTTAAACTGAGTTAACGTGTGTAGTTTATTTCAAAATATATTCATTGAGGATCGGAACGACACGAAATTTACATTATATGCCAGGGGAATTTGCCAAAAAAAATGAGGAGAATTGAAAGCTAAATGAACTAAACGCGTAAAAAGTTGGTTCTGAAGCGACATTTTAGACATTAATATGAAATATGAGTTGCGCTACTTTAATATTAACGACGTGCACGATTAAAAAGCCAGTCCCTATACAACGAAGATAAATATACAATTTTACTAATGTCTGATGAGGGGGTACGAGTTTTTTTATGCAGCCAGTCAGCATCGATCGATATGAAACTTTACGTGATTGTTGATAATACGAAAAAACATCCTAAGTAATCAACATAAATTGTGTACTATATATTTCATGCAAGTGTTATTATAGAAGTTTGCTTATTGGTTTTATGAGAGTTTTGCAAGTTTCACACATCTGCGATGTTAGTATAGGCTGTGAAAACATAAAGACCCCGTTGCTTCTGCAATCATATTACATAATATATCTCTGCATACCAAAAATACATGGCAATCGTTTCGAACCACTCAGATATAAACTGACTTTCAACTTAAACCATTCAGGGGGTATCCACGGGAAAGACCGGGAGTGAGCTGTTGGCTGCCATGTGCTCACTGCTCGGGAGGAGAATGTAGTCTTTAGTAACCCTGACATCACTAATTCACTATAATAACAATTCGTCTGTCAAAGTGAGCCCCGTGAGTAAACGATCCTTATGTGTGGTCACCCTATAGCTGCTTGCGGAGAATAAAGTTTGTTTAGTGTTAAAGCAAGTTCTGGTGTTAATACAAAATATAAACAACCAAAACATGCCGAGCTTAACTCTTTTCTTTAACAATCCTATTAACTTGGATTAATTTATCATTATTCTAGGTCAACCATTTCAAAACGAGTTTATGTATATTTATGTGTTGGTTTAATAAACATTTTTACTGTTAAGGGAGTATCCAAAATAGGGAGCGAAGCTACTTTATTAAATGACGACAACGACGACAACGGCAACGACAACGACAACGACAACGACAACGACAACGACAACGACAACGACAACGACAACGACAACGACAACGACAACGACAACGACAACGACAACGACAACGACAACGACAACGACAACGACAACGACAACGACAACGACAACGACAACGACATCAAGAAACTACACATAAGTGAAGCATTTTTCGAACTTCCGATAACATAAATATGCCCTCTAATACGTAGTAACTTTACATTTTCATTTTGTGTGCTGTTTTCTGATCCAAATTCAGTATATGAATCAAATAGAAACAGTATTTAACAATTTAATAAGCTTTGATTTGCCATATCAATTTAACAAAACTAATGCTTTGTTCTCTCAATCCATCAAGCACAGCGCTCGCATAAATGTCCAATAACACACAGCAACATATATACCGTACTGTAATCAGATGATTAACCGCATATTATGTGATCAAAGTGATGTGATGGTCGATAGCATCCTGATCACCAATGAAACTCTTTGATAGATCGAAACCGCCCTCGCTGCAGCTTTCAAATCAAATATTCAACCAGGTCACGGTACCCTAGTTAGACCTTCATAGAATGTTCAGGTAACTGCATACTTACTTTAAAAATAAACTTACAATGTTCTTATTTTATAAAACAAAATTTCCGAAATTACGAAACGTTACATAGCTATACAGTTTTTTATTCTATATCAATGTCTTTTTTTTACAAGACTTTAGGTCTATTTTAGGCCCTTATTGAATTAAGGTTTATGTATTATTTTAGCGTTATATTTATTAGCCAAAAAATTCACATAATCAAATTGACTATTATGTCAAAGATTAGCGTAAAAAATACAAGTAAAACGTTTTTTTTTATAGAAATATCTGCCTTTATTTTTGGTTGCAGACCAGAAATAAAAACTACAATAATTTCATTTTACAACTAAATTTAAAATGATAAAACTGGTTACAGATTTGAAAAAATGAAAGAATAAATATAAGTGTGAAGTATGAATTGGAATTTAAAAAAAACAAACATCGTTTTACTATAGATATTTACTATGTGTCCCTTTAAATATATTTAGATGGTAAGGTACACATTAGGTTATATAAAAATTGGGAAAAGGGGAATATGAATTGAAGAAGATTTATAATTTTTTCTCCATTTCTGCATAATAAAGATAAAGCCAAAAATCGTTTCACAAAGGAAAATACATAAAACTTTCTTGGGTAAAGGTTGTCATCCAGACACGCAGTGCGTAGTTTATTCGTACGACCTTCAGCACTTTTCTATATTTAATTTTAGCTTTTACGTTTAGTTTTTTTAAAAATTTAAATTTAAAATTTTTCGGGCCCTTGTTAGTAATTCTTTAATTTTTTTTAGGGGCTTTAGAATGTTACATTTTAAAAAATTTTCATGGTTTGCATTTGAGTAGACTTTTAGTCTAGATAAATTTACCTTATCATAAAATTTTTAAAAAACATTTTATACTTTCCCTCACACGTAATATTTTTTATTTTTTTGATGAGCGAAGCGAAGACTTCTTTTTCCTACCCCTAAAAAAATTTAGCCCAATTTTTTTTGTTTGTTTTTTTTGTCTTTTTTGTTAGCTAACTCCCGGAAAACGGCTTTCCATCTTGATAAAATTGGAGGGACCTTAAAAAATCTCTGAACTTAGAATTTCTTTGTTTTTGGGTAAATCGGAAATATTTCTCATAAATTCGTATTTTGTAGTTTTTTTTGTTTAAAAGGGGGATATTTTTTTGTAAAAATTTGGGCTGATTCTGACCAAACGGGGGGGGCTAAAAACGTTAAATTTTTACATGGGATTAAGGTTTGGGTGCTGTGGTATTTTTGAAAGAAAAATTTAAAAAAAATTATTAAACTTAGGGAAAAAAAGGTTTAATTAGTTTTTTGAAATTATAAAAATTAACAAGTAACTTATAAACTTGACAACAATCACCTACAATGGTTCATAAAGAAATCTTCGGGCCTTCAGAAAATTGACATTCAAATCACCCTAGCAATTAGTGTTTTTAAAAAAAAATTTTCTTTTTTAAAAAAAGTTTTTGAATGGAAAATTAAAGAAGAAAAGAGATCCACCATACTTTTTTTTTTTTTAAAAAAGCTACCCACAACGCGACGGACTTAACGTTTCCTAGTATAATACAATAATACTCGTCTCGATTGTCTTTCAAATCCATTTTTGACTCGTTTCCTCGATTAAACTACGCGGTATTTGAAGTTGAAATGCTGTTGGAGGCAAATGTTGTCAAGTGTTCCCTTTTTCTGTGCCAGCCCAATCAAATACCCCGACTTACACCGGGCATTCTGAGTGCACCTAGTGCGTAAATTAAAAAACCAAAAAATAATTTGAATTTTTGATTTCAAAGTAACCTAAAAGGGACTCCCTTTTGATATGTTTTTTGTTGCTAACGTCTCTATTATTGAAGTTTTGCTTTTAAAAATTTTAATTAAAAAAATTTAATAATTAATTAAAAAAATAAAAAAGAAAATAAAAAAATAAAAATAAAAAAAAAATAAAAAATAAATAAAAAAAAAATAAATAAATAAAAAATAAAACATTATGAAAAAAAATAAAAAATAAAAACCAAAATAAATAATAAATAAATAAAAAATAAAAAAAAAAATAAAAAAAAAAAATAAATAAAAAAAAATTGTATTTAGTGTCTACCCACTAGTTTTTAACTGATTTTCAGTGGGGGACAGAAAACCCAAAGCGACCATGCCAACCCTGTGGCCCCGACGCAATCGACAGTGAGCAATAACCACCAAAGATCATATTTTTAATGGGAAATATAGAATCAGGGGTATGGACAGTGCGAACCCCACGGATCAACGCCAAAAATCAAAAAGGGCCCGTTTCAGAACAACTCTGAATTTATTATGTGCTTCGTTGCTGGGACGCTCCAAAGTCCCCGTTTACAACCCCTAGACAAAAAACTAAAGGGACTTAAGTCCAAATCAGAAGTTAAAAAACTTCTGATGTGGGGGGAACGAACCCTGGCCCTTTCCCTGCATTGAAGCAGATACGCAAACCACAAGCCCAACGAGCAACAAAAAAGACCAACGAGCCACACACAAGACCAACGAGATAATATTCGAGATGATGGGGGGGATACATGAGGGAAGGGAAAATTTCAAAAACCCATGCCTTTGGGGGTTTTTAACCGGCGTTCCCTTCGCTCCAAACCTATAGCCACCCCTATGAGCCCACTATGAGCCCCCTATGAGCCACCGCGGACATAAAGGTAACACGGAGTAAAAATTTCCACAGTCTCTCTAGGAAATAAAGAAAAATAACTTTGAGGCCTACATTTAATTGAATATGAGCTACCCCTTTATGAGGGTGGAAATGTGCTAATGAGCAAAGGATAGATGCGTAAAAACTGCTTTTTTACACCCCGTCGCACTTGCACCATACTACGGGTTAATTCCCATCTATTATGGCGGGGTACACTAAAAAATCCGGGGAAAACGTAGCATATACCTTTAAAGCAAACACTTGCACTTTTGTTGTATAGGACCCTGGGGTGTTTTTGGCCCGCAGCACAAAAAATTTTGGGGCCCCTTGGGGTTAAGAATTTGGCCCTTTTTTTAAAAAAATGGCGTCTAAATTTTAAAATTTCCAAATTGGAACACGAGTGCAGTATAGGGGGTCGATTTTGCATGTTTCGGGTTTTTGGGAAACCCGGGGGACCAGCCACGGTCGTGGTTTTTCGTGGGTTTGGGCCCCGGGTGCCCCCATTTTTAAATTTAAAGGCCAAACAGAGTAACGGTTGTCCTGGGATTTTTGGTTTGGTTTGGGGTGGTGTTTTCGAGTATTAACGAATCTAAATTCTTGGGGGGGCCAATAAACGTCCTCTGAAACCCTTATCATAAAAACCCCCCGCCATTTTAGGAAACGGCGCACGCTCTTAGGCCCCTGTTGTCTATAGAGTAGGGGGACGAAAAAATCTTTTTTTTCGAGTATCGAATTGTATAGGGCTCAAAAGTTTGATTTGCATGCTTATAAAACGAAAATTTTGGAAAAAATCATACTTTGGTTTTCAGTTTGCGCAAAGTAGTGAGTCTTTTCGACATTTTTGGGGACCGTTGAGAGACAATGACGATTTTTCAACGGTTTTGCCCTCTAAAAAGGGTTTTTAAAAAAAATTTAAAGCCCCATGCCCTCGCGAAAGTGTGGGCATCCCCCGCCGGGGCCCAAATCCAATATGGCGGCCGTTTACCACATTGCACTTTTTTGCAATGGTTTACCTAGAGTATCGCGAGTAATTTTGGTTTTTTATGGTTTTGGGGTCGGGAATTTCGTTTCTAAAGCTTTTTTGGCGATTAGACCCATTTTTTAAAGCTTAAATCCAAGAGGCCTTCGTTTGCGCTTGGAATAGCCATTTTCTCGAAATCGTAGAGAACTTTATATAAGCCGAATAAAAAGCCCTGTTCACATAATTTTGAATAATTGACAGAAGACTCTCAGATAGTGCTCATAAATCTATTTTGGTCAAAACTTAAATAATAATACGAAAATATGTGCCCCCTTTTATAGACATTTAGCGATTTTCAAAAGTGCTGTGTAAGAGGGCTAGGCACATGAATTGAAGACAATGCGATTTCTCACGGATTTGTCCTCTAAGAAGCTCTAAGAAGCTTTATCCAAAAAAGATTACAAGATTTTCCCTTGAGCAGGGGGAAGTCGGGAGCTAGGGGAGAAGTCGAGAAAATTGAAAGATTTGTCTCTCAAAGTCTATGCTGAAGCGCAGATGCTACCTGCGCGCAAGCAGAGCTTCGAATGGGCCCAAAAAAGAACAAGATACGATTCATCCCCCCTGATGACGACTCCCTTGGGTCTCCATGGCAAAGGACGAAATTACATTTTGTATTGCCCGCTCCCTTACGAGCGCTAGATCATCCGTCCCCCCCTTTGGGCATGGTGGAAATTTTAAAAGGGAAATGCCGACCTGCGCCAACCCTACCCCCTTGCCCCAGCGCTCAAACTCGTGGTTGTCCAATACAAGGTGAAGATGTGGAGCGATGATGAAAAGTGAGGGGTGGGAGAGTCAACAATTCAGACGAAAAAAATGGTAATGTAAATGAGTGCACTAATGATTTTAGTCCCAATTTTAAAAATGTTATTGGAAAATTGTGCTTCAAAAAAAAGTCATAGTCCCACTGTCAAATTTTCAAAATCTTAAAAGGGCTTTCATTCGGTCTTATATGAAAGTTCTACTACGATTTCGAGAAATGGCATTCCAAGCTGCAAAACGCGGCCATCTTGGATTCAAAGCTTTAAAAAATGGGGCTAAACGCCAAACCGACTTTAGAAACGAAATTTCCCCGACCCTCAAAAAAAAAAAAACCCCATACTAGCGATACTCTTGCTAAACCCTTTTCAAAGATGTGTAAATGTGGTAAACGGCCGCCATATTTGGGTTTTGGGCCCCGGCGGGGATCCACACTTTTTTGCGAGGGGCATGGGGGCTAAATTTTTTTTAAAAACCCTTTTTAGAGGACAAAACCGTTGAGAATCGTCATTGTCCTCAAATTTATGTGCCTAGCCACTCTTATCACAGACTTTTGAAAAACGCTAAATTTTTCATAAAAGGGGCACATATTTTCTATTATTTTTGAAGTTTTGACCAAATTTTTAGTTTATGAGCACTATCGAGACTCTTCGTCAATTATTCAAAATTATGTGAAAAGGGCTTTTATTTGAGTCTTATATGAAAATTCTACTACGATTTCGAGAAACGGGTATTCCCGCGCAAATCGACGGCCATCTTGGATTTAAAGCTTTAAAAATGGGTCTAATCGCCAAAAAAAGACTTCAAAACGAATTTCCCGCCCCCAAAAAAATAAAACCACATACTACGCGATCTTAGGCTAAACCATTGCAAAAATAGGTAGATGTGGTAAAAGGGCCATATTGGATTTTGGGCCCTGGCGGGGGGTTTCCCACACTTTCGCGAGGGGCATGGGGGGGTAAAATTTTTTTTTAAAAACCCTTTTTAGAGGACAAAAACCCTTGAGAAATCTCATTGTCTCTCAACGGGCACAAAGTGCGAAATGACCCAAATAAAGGGCCTTAATTAAGTTTTTCAAAATGACAACAAAACCCCAATTTTCCAAAACTTTGCCCCTTTAAATTTTTTTTTTTTGAAATGATCCGAAAATACCACGAGGAGGTGGCTGCAATTTGTGTTCCCCCCCACACCCTAACCATACCCAAGCATCCCAACCAATTAGGGTGGTTAAAAATCAGACCTTTGTTGTTTAGTCAATCTTGTCTTAAATTCAGAATTTCCATTTATTTTCATTTTGCAAAAAGAGCAAAATAGCTATAAAGTTACCTCTCTGTTTTCTTGTCCGCACACTTTTCTGCAGACACTGGACAATTTTGCTATGTCCAAATTTGCAAATTTGCATTTTTGGGAAATTTAATAAAAACAAATCCCCGCAAGTTTTATCTTACAGAATTTCAAAAAGTCTTTTTGTCAAACTTATCGGGCGACAGCTTGCATTTTGTCAAACTATCAGCTAAATGTTAAGTTTTTCAAAATTTAGAAGGAGTCGTAAAATTCTAACAACTTCCTCTTCGGATTTTGATTCTTGCCTTTAGCAGGGACCAACAATATCGTATGTGTTGTCTCTCATCCACTATCTTAGCCAAAAATTTCCTTTTGGGGGACGGGAAAAAAAAAGCGTTTATCTCAATCACAGGATCGGGGATTGTTTTCTTTTTTTTCGAGAATTTGGGCCCGACGACTTAAAAGAATTTCCGATCCCGTGATTTAGGAAACGCGTTTTTTTGTTACCCAGAAACATGTTGGCTAAAAAGTGGATGAGAACCCAACACATACGATAGTTGGGGACTAAAGGCAAGAAATCAAAAATTTAAGAGAGAGTCTGTTAGAACTTTTTCGACTCCCCCAATAAATTTTTATGCCACGGACCCCTTTAGCTGTAGATTGGGCAAAATCTAGGCTTAAACCCCCCCGGTAACTTGACAAAAGAACTATTTCGTCATTTTGCAAGATAAAAATCGCCGGTTTGATTTTTTTAAATTTTTCCTGCCTTGCAAGCGATGAATGCGTCAACCCCGTCACAGAGTCCAAAAAGTGTGCGGCAAGAAAAAAAGGATAGTCATTTGAGCAAATTTCTCTTAAATCCCAAAACGACAAATTTTTTTGAAAAATCAATTTTAAATGTCCTTGACTAAAAACAACAAAAGGGATGATATTTTAACCGCCCCAATTGGGGGATGTTGGGGACTGGGTAGAAAACGAATTCAGCCACCCCCTCGTGTTAATTCTGGGTCATAATTGGGCGAAGGTTTGGGAAATTTGGTGTTTTGTAATTTATTCAAAATTTAAAGGGGCCCTTTTCGCAAAATGAAACTAGCCTATTTTTTTTCAAAATTTTTTCCTTGATAAAAATTCAAATAGGGAAATTTTAAGCTCTATTTGATTTCTAACTCGAAACATTGTTTTAATTTTTTTCATTTTAAATTTTCATTTTGGGTCTTTGAGCGAAATGAAGTTTTCCAAAATATAATTTTTTTTTAATATTTTTCCGGGGGGTTTAAAAACAGCAAATACACAACTTTTTTAGCCCCATTAGAATTCGATACCAAAAAAACGATGGGGTTTTCTCAATCTTCGTCATAGACAAGCAGGGGCCTATAAGGGCTGCGCCATTTTCTGAAATGGCGGTTTTTATGAATGGGGTTTTAGTAGGACGTTTTTTAAGGGCCCCTACAGTATTTGACATGCGTAAAACCCCAAAAAAGACACCCAACCCCCCCCCTCTCCAGGATGCAAACCGTTTTTTGTTGGGGCCCTTTAAATTTAAAATGGCGGCACCCGGGCCCAACCGCGGAACCCCCGACCCTGGCAAGGTACCATCGATTTTCCACCCAAATCAAGCGAAAACGACCTCTTTCTGCACTCGTGTTTTCCCTTTTTTTTAAATTTTAAAATTTTTGCCCCCCATTTTAAAAAAAAGGCCAAATTCTAACCCCAAGGGACCAAAATTTTTGGGGCTGCGGGGCCAAATCACTTTAGGGTCTTTAAGAACAACTATGCAAATGGTTTTCTTTAAAGGTAATATCTACGTTTTTTTACGTACCCCCACTACTATGAGATATTGTCGCAGGGGTGAAGACCTTTGTAAATAACTGGATTGAAAATGGGGGGGGGGGGGATCGAATCCACGACCCCCCCGAAACACAGTCTCAAGGTTATGCTCTGACGAAGAACTCTAAACAGACCATTTGTAAAAGCATTTTTTTAATTTTGCAGAAAATTTGACTGAAAAAAAGAGCAGAATTTTTTTTTAAATTTTTTAGTTCGAAAATTTTTTATTATTTTTTTTATTTTTATTTACAAATCAGGTACACCAAGGGGTCTTCAAAAGTTAAGGAAATTTAAAGGGCCCGGGTCCATAGCAAGTTTGCCTATTTCATGTTTAAAACAGTAATTAATAATATACTAAATATATAAAGAGTGATTTGTATCAAATAAGTATATAAAACTACATTTGACTTACTAATGGTCAGGAAATTTGAATATTCTTTGTTTGTCCTACCAAAATATTTAATTTTTATTCTGTTTTTTAAAATTTTTATGCTGCCCAAATCATATTTTTTTTATTTATGTCTTTTGGGTTTAAATCTCTGTACAAAGTATCTATTAGAAACCTTGGAAAAGAGTTCAGATTTATAGAAGACTCTGTACCACCGCAGGGTTTTTTACCCTTTAAAATTTTTTATTGTTTATTTTTATTTGTTTTCGATATTTTGAATTGACAATAAACCGAAGAAAAATAGTTTGGGTACTTATTAAAAGTGTTTTTTAAACAATCTCATTCATAACTTTTGCTTTCACACTACAACGAAAATGTTTTTAAAAAGTGATCAAACTGTAAGATTCCACCTACAGAGGAATGAAGACGCTGGACAAAACGCAAAAATAACCTGAACGTTCGTACTTGTGAAATCGAAAAAAAATATAGGCCTATGAACTATATTTTAAATATCAAATTAATTAATTCAATAATGGTCCAAAGTAGACAAAAATGAAGTGAGCCCCAATTTTATGGTTTTATTTTATTTCCATGGAAACATGGGTTTTCATTTTTACTTCGAAAAAAAAACTAACCGAGTGGCACATGCATGTCAAAATTTTCTGCCCGAAAACAAAAATTTACTCAAAATAAATCTAAGCTCCATTATAAAAACTTAACCCTGCACTATGGTCATAATCTACTACATATTTACCACCCAAATCTTCACCAAACCCTAAAAAGGTAAGAAAATTTTATCCAAAAGTTTTATTGCATTTGGCGGGGCCCCTTAAAAGAAAAATTCTGGCCAAAGGCTAGGCGGGGTAAAGTCCCCGGGGGGGAGGTAGTGGTAGGGAGCTAGGGGGTTCCCCAGAAAAGGGAGTTTTGATTAAAAATGCGTTTAACTTTTTAATATATTTAGTTTAATCCCTTGGACTATTGCCCCAACGCTCGGTATCCAAAAACCTAATCAATAAGAATTTAAATGAGTTTTTGGGCAAATAAAAATATTCAATAAAGTTCTAGGGCGCTAAAGGCTTGCTTGAAATTTCCGGAGGGCCCTTTAAACCCCCCCTTTGCCCTCGGAAATTCCACCTTTAGTTAAAGGTAAAGGGCAATCTTAATGGCCCCAAAACCGTAGAGTAGAAAAATCAATATCCCGCCCCGGGTTTCCCTCTTACCCTCTGGGGGGTAAAAGGCAGACATGGTCCTTAGAAAAATTAAAAAAAAAATCCCCTCGCAAAATCGCTTTTTTGGGGATAAAAATTTCCCCCGAAAAAAATAAAGGTATCTGAATCCTGCGGAAAAAACCCCCCCCTTTTCCCCTTTAGACTCCCCGCCCACCAGAAATGGCTTATAAGTTGGGGGAAAACTTCCCTGACGTGGAAAACCCCTTTATCCCCCAACCCCCTTTAAACCCCTACCCCGTCGGGGCCCGGGGTTAATTTTGGGCCCAGAGATGGCTCTGCTAATCGAAAAGGCGATTCAAAAGGAAAAAAGTCCCTCGCAAAAACAGCTAATTCGTAGTATCTTTTTTTCCCGAAACTAGAGGCGAGCTTGCAATCGGGGCGCCCAAACCCTTTCCCTTTCCCTTGCGACCCCCCGCGACGATGACAAGACACAAAGAACAATGCAAAAAAACATGAGACCCGCGACGTAGAAAAACCCCCCTTCCTACCCTACCCGTTTTCTGTTTGAAAGCATAACCCCTTCCCCCCCCCCCCCCCCTTAGGCTAAGTGGGGCATTTTGACCTAACGGTTGACGCGTCCTTATCCCAAAAAAACCAAACCATCCCCCTACCCCTGGCTGGGTTTTGCCAGCATATCCCCATCCCCAGGGCTAGAGTGGCGCGTTATGAACCCAAGGTTGACCGCCTTTTTAAAAAATTTAAACCAAAAAAACCATTACAAACCTAACCCGATGACATGACAAGACATTACGAATGATGAAAAAGACGATGACATCGTGATTTAAGAGCCCCCTTTGGTGGGAAACATGGGGAATAGAAGAGGTGTTTTTTCTTTTTTTTTTTATTTCGGGGACGTGGTCCCGGGCAGGGAGGAAGGGGGAAACCCAACAAAACGGGGGACCCAAACCTAGCCCCGTGAGGAGGGCCCCTTCTCCCCCTTTCCCCGGGGCCCACTGAGGGGGCAAAAGGTTTCCTTTTTGTCATTGGATTTGTTTTCCCTTTTAAGGTTAAAGGAAAATATTACCCTCTCATGTTCTTACAAAAGTGTGGACATGGGGCCCTTACTGCGCCAAAAGCCCTAAATTTCAAAATGGATGCCAGGGGGCCGGGCAAAGAAATTAAATCTTTGTCGGGTTTTGGGGGCCTACAATCCCTTTAAAAGGGGAAAATAATTTTTTAAAGGGTATTTGGGGTCAAGGAAAACAGGGTTTTTCCCCTTTGTTTGGTTTTTTGGGGCCAGTTCGAAATCAAAGGGTCCCCATTTTTGGGTCCTCAACATGTGTTCCCGCACGGGGGTTTCAACACATGTCGGGCCTGTTTGTAAACAACACACAATTTCCTGACCCACATAAATTTTTTTAAAGTCCAATTTGGGTTTACCTTTTCCATGGTTTTTTGGGCCTGTAAGGGGGGGGGTAGGGGAAATTTTCCCCAAAACGGGGGGCGAATCGGGCCCGGGTTGGGGGGGCGTGTTCCCAGAGAGAGCTCTTGCTCAACTTTTTATCATACCTTTCTTATAAACACGGGGCCCTTACTCATAATTTTATTTTTTTTCTTTTCATTTTTTTTTCCTTTTTTCCCAAAATTTTGGGGCGCCCCTCCCCTGAAACGAGCACTCCTCCTTTTCTTACCCCAGTTTAACCCATCCTATCCAACATCCTCACTCCTTCCCCTTAACCCCCACGTCTTTCCTAACGTTCCTCCCTTTTGGGGGGGGGGGGGAAAAAAAAAAACATGGGGGTTTAACCCACAATTATGGAAAAAGAAAATTTTGGGGAAAGATTCCAATGGGGGCCCTACATTTGGGAAATTTGGGGCAGGGGATAACTCTACTGTTGGGGGCCCTTTAAAACAACATTAACTAACTAACTAAATTTCCCCCGGCCCTCCCAAGGGGATGGTATTTTTAGTTGACCCTTTTTAAATTCTTAAAGAAAGGGAAATAAAATTTTTAAAAAACCTGTTTAATCAAAAATTCGGGAAAGACTGTTTGGAAGTATTTAAACCCCCGGGCCTTAAAAATAAAAACGTGAACTGTGGGGCCTCCCAAACCCAAACTCTATCGAAAAATCCGGTAAAAAATGTTTTTTTAAATGAGCACTGTTTGGGTTTTCCCGGGGAAATAGAGTATCTTACATGTAGGGGGGTTTTTCGACTCCACCGGGGCAAAGCCCACAAATTAATTTCCAAACGAAAAGTTTAGTTTTGGGTTTGGGGTTAATTTGATTAACACTTTTAAACTTTAATTTGGGGGGAAAGGGGAGGTTTTTATGTATTGGGGCATTTTGGGGAGGGGGCAGGGTTTACAAGTAACGTGTATGTATGTTTCCGTTAATTACCGAAATTTCTCTTTCTTTTCGGTCTTTCTTTGTTCAATAGGTGCCCGGGGTCCGGCCTTGCGTACTCCCGAGACTCTCTGGGGATTTCTCCGGGGGCTTTCCCGAGCCCTCCCGGGCCTGACGCGGGGCCGAGATGAACAAGGGGCAGAGGGGATGAAAGGGAGGTATAGAGGAGCCTGCAGGGGGCGGCAGGGTGCCCCCTTTATGAGTGAGTACATTGAAAATTTTTTCAAAAGGATACCTACCCCGCCCTGGGCCCGGGGGTAAAATTTGGGCCCAGAACTTTCCCACAACGGCACATCGAAAAAGGGCGACAAGGAGGCATTTGGGGTGTGGAGGGTGAGTTACCGAACGGGGGGGGTTAAACAGGGGCCAAAAAAGGGGCCCGGGGAAACCCTTTTTAAGATCTTTTAAAAGTAGGGCCCGCATTCTTTGTCAAGACAGCGTCAAAAAGGGCCTACTACCCCTTTTAATAAGACAACCATCCCAGGGACCTTACCCTTTATAAAATTCGTACCCCCCTTTACTTTTGGGCTCCGCCCAAGTAGAAGAGTCTCCCCCTTATGCATAAGATTGCCAATCGATTTTTTAAGTGCAATTTGAGTGCAATTTGAGGGGCACCTACCTTTTCCCAAATATGGCGGCCCCCCTATCTATGCTAACCCCTCAAAACTAGGGGGGGCTTTCCCCCCTTCTGGGGGTCGACGGGGGGGTTTACTCTTCCCCTTCCCTTGGACGATTTCCCCCGGACTACGACGACCGTGAAAACAAACCCGTTTACAAAGACAATGACGACCACGCGTGAAAAAACCCTCCCCACTTCCCCCCCCTTTCCCCCCTACACATAAAAAATTGCTGACCAGCATGGGATTTTCCTCCCCTTTAATATTAGGCTAGTTTGGGTGTATTTTCCAAGGGGAAAACCAGTTGATTTCGCTTTTTTAAACCCAAAAATTTTAACTATTAAAAACTATGTCAAAAATGATTCCTTTAAAAGTTTTATGGGGCCTGGGCTTATAAAATACAAGTGAAAGGGGGGTCATCAAAGGGCTTTGGGGCACAAGTTTCTTCAACTTCTGATCCAGGGTTTTTGTCCATCATTTTTGGGTTTATGCATGTGAAAACGGTGACTTTGGAGCCGCCCCTTTTGGGGGTTTTACAAGGCACGGGGGGGGGGAACATAATTAATTTTCAATGGTTTTTTCCCGGAACTGGGCCTTTTTGATTCTGGCGTTGTCCACGGTGGAATCGGGGCCCACTTGTTTGATGGGTGTTTCATATTTAAAAAATATCCCGGGGGGGTTTCCCTTACTTTGGGCCCGGGTTGGGCTCCTTGATAAATTTGGGCGCCTTTTAGTGTTGGTGTCGGGTTTTTAAAGTTATGTGTCCCGAGGGGGTTTCCTAATAGGGAAAAATTTTAATTTTTATTTTAAGTCCTCTAATTTTTTTTTCAATATTTTAAAGGGGGAAGGGAGTCTCCCCCTCTCGAAGGTAAAGGGGGCCCCCTCCCGGAACCGGGATAGTTTTTTACTTTTATCTCCCTTTTGGGGGGGACGGGGATGGGATCCCGGGTTGAAAACACACCCGTTTTTAAAACCGGGCTTCCCTTACACGAGACGGTTTACGATTTAATCTAAAACCCTCGGGCCCAAATGTCATGTTTATAGGCCACAAATATAGCGGGGCCCCTGGGCTGCTTGCTTTTAAAGAATTTGACGAATTCGACGCCACAAACTTAGTTTCAGTGTCCCCTTCGCTGGGCCCCGGTTAAAATTTGGCCCTGGGGCATGGCTCTCCCGTTTTGGAAAAAAGGCGAGGCCCGGGTTAAGGTCCTTTTCCGCTAAAAACCAGTTTTGGCAATAAACGGGGAGTATTTTCCCATCAAACTGGGGGCGAGTTTCGGGAAAGAAACGTCGTGGGGCCCTTTCCCTTTCTCCCCCGGGACTACCCCCCTCGACAAACAAAAAAAAAACCTTTTGACAGCATGAACATGAAAAAGACGATAAACGACCACGACGGGAAACACCCCACGCTTTCCTCCCCTATACCCTTTGGCTGGTTCTGACCGGGTTTTTTAAGATTTTCCAAGAAAGGGATCATCAATCAATAAATTTAAAAAAAAAAAACCCGTATAAAAAAGAAAAAATATAAATACTCACTATTACTTTATGTCCCCTGAAAAATATTTTTTTTTTTGGATTTGGGCCTTTACACATCATTTTCGACCCGGTGTGACCGCTTTCAGGACCCGGATCAAGAGTAAACCCAAACACGGATTTATTTTTTGATGGAAAGGGGGCCGTAGGCCCTACGTAACTCCTTTTTCGGTATCCACAAAAGGGGGGATTTCCGCATTTTTTTTTCGTTTTTTTAACTATGAAAATTTAAAAATCTCTTTTTAAAATTAATTTTTAATCAATCGAGTATTTTTTAAAAAACCCTCCCCACCTATTTACTCTTACTCGAGTAAAATTTTTTCACTTTTAAAAATAAGTAAAATGCTTTAAACCCCTAAAAATTTGCTTTTTTTTTGGGGGAACATAGGGGGGCTTGCATTTGTTGAAACCAGGGGTCGATAAAAAAGTTTCCCCGTGGGAGGAAACTTCTTTATCGACTCTGGGTTTTAACCAGGTAAACTGCCCTTCGACCAGGGAGCACCCAAAAAGATTAGTCGACCCTTTGGGCCAAAGAGGGTTAAAAAAAATTGCGCTTCTCTACACCCGAGGTTAATCTCTTTGTATGTTTCTTTTAACAATATAAAAATGGCACTGCCTAAGCCAACCCCGGGATTGTTTTGTTTTCCTTTACAGTGACACCGGGGGGGAATTTTCCTTTAAAAAAAATGTCAAAAAAATTTTTAAAATTCACTTTTTTACGACAGGGGAGAAACATTTTCCGTGAAGGGAAACCCCAAAAATTGTGTGGTATTGTTTTTATTCATTTATTGTTTTTGTGTTTATTGAGTATTTATTCTTTTATTCTTAAAAAAATGAAAAAATCTTGGAAATGATTGGGAACAGTTCGGGGCCGCTGGTGATAGTATTTCAAAAAGCCTACATTTAAAAAATTAACTTAGCCGGCTTTAAACTCTTTTTAGGGAAAAAAAAACCCCCCAAAGGGTGGGTCCCAACGAGACGTATTGACTTTCGTCCATATATAAAATCTCAAATGATAGAGGGGTTTTGACTAACAAACAGATGTCCAAAAAACATTGTTTGATTTTGGCCCAGGGGGGGGACCCTTTTATTAAAACTTTTTCACGTAAGTTTAAATTTTTATGTATGGTGGCATTCGATGGGCTACGGTACAGAGGCGTGTATGTAGGCCCATGCTCCGTTTTAAGTCCGGGGACGTCCTACATTTGGTCGTCTTTATTTTCAATGGTTTTCCCTCCGGCCCTTTCGTACTCTCCCGAGATCTCTGGGGGCTCTTTCCCAAACTTTTAGACTCTCTGAGATTCACCGAAGGGTTTCCGAGACCTCCCCCAGGCTGACGCGAAAAAAAACGAATGAACAGGGGAAGAGGGGGTTTTTCTGGAGGGTGGGGGGCAAATCCCGGGCAGGGGGGGCACAGTGTCCCTACGAGTGAGTACCGGTTCATTTCAATATTTCTATTGGTACGTTCCTTCCCCTCTGGGGGCCCGGGGGAAAAATTGGGGGCCCCGAAAAAATTCCACCAAAGGCACCCTCGTAAAAAGCGACAAGGAGGCAGTCGGGGTGGATAGAGTTTACCCAAATGAGGGGGGGTAACAAAAGACCCGCCTTGTACCCCGGAAACCAAAAAATTTATTTTGGGAAGGGCCCAGATTATTTGTCAAACAAGTGTCAACTAGGCCTACTAAACTTAAAAATGGGAAATATATCATGAACTATAAATCGTCCCCCTTACGATTGCTCCGTGGACTCACTGTAAAACACTTTTATCGTAGACCGAACGTTGGCTGAAGAAAACGGGTCCTTTACCCGATCGCGATAACAAATCATATTGTTGGGTTATGTCATTTCGTAATACGTCGGGCCTACAGGGTTGGCTTGGTCGCTTCGATTTACTGTCCCCCACAGAAAATCAGTTATATAACTGAGTGGGTAGACTCTAAATACAATTTATTTATTAATTTTTTGTTGATTTTTATTTAACTTATTGTATAAAACAAGTTTACCGTAGGCCTAACTTGGCGGAAGAAAACGGGTAGGGCTACTTATCCCGATCACGATAACTAATCTCATCCAACTTACTATATAAAACACTTTTTTTGTGTGGCTCGTTGGTGTTGTGGTTAGCGTATCTGCTTCCAATGCAGAAGATCCAGGGTTCGATCCCGGCTAAAGTAAAAAGTTTTTCTTCTGAATTGGAATTACTCTATCCGTTATTGTCTTGCCTCAGGAGTTTGTAAACGGTGGCTTTGGAGCCGTTCTAGCAACGAGGTATAATAAAATTAAAGTTGTTCTGAATCTGTCTTGTTGATTCTGGCGCTGATCTACGAATGTTCGCACTGTCCATAACATTGTTTGTTATATTTCCTAATAAAAAATGACGATTTTTGGTTGGTTATCGCTCAATCGTCGATTGCGTAGGGGCCTACAGGGTTGGTTTATTCGCTTTGGTTTACTGTCCTCCACTGAAAAACAGTTATGTGACTGAGTGGGTAGTCTCTAAACATACGGATTTATTTTATTTCTCGTAGGCCTCACTCGGCTGAAGAACAGGTACATACTTGATCGCGATAACAAATCACATACAACTCGCTGTATGGGACACTTTTAAGGCCCAACTAAGTTAAAGAACTTTTTTTTCCGATCACGATAACAAACCACATAAAAACCACGGTATTAAACATTTTCATCGTAGGCCTTATTCGGCTAAAGAAAACTGGTACTTTTCTCGATAGCGTTAAAATATCACATTCAAAATCTAAAACAACACTTTCCTCGTGATGGAGGGGGAGGGGGCGGGGGAGGGGGACATGAAAGGAGCCTCCACGAAGATTGTTAGAATAGGGAAACGATTCAATCGGGCGTCCCCTGGAAACGAAAAAAATGTCGGCAATTTCTTTCAAAACGGGAGTAGAAGATGAACGACTATCTCAATAGACATTGCGGGGCTATCTAGGCATAAGGAAATGTTTGTATCGGACATATGCAATAAATACAACTGGGATTTTGCTGGTCGAGGAAAGTACCAGAGGACCAACAAGAATCGGATCATAGATGGTAGGAATGAAGTTGATCTTGGAAATGCCTCATGCCAAATAATATGAAAGTGCAATATATTTTTCCAGATCACGATTCACATTTGAACTCACTGTATAAAACAGTTGGTCGTAGGCCAAGCTAAGAACGGGTTCTTTACCCTATCGTCTGATAACAAATCTCACTGTATAAAACATTTTATTGTGTGGACGTTGGTCTTGTGGTAAGCGTATCTGTTCCAATGCAGAAGATCAAGGGATTCGATCCTGGCTTAATTCAGAAAGTATTTTTTTCTGATTTGGAATAGGGCTATTACATCAGTTCATTTATAAGGATTTGTAAACGGTGACTTTGGAGCCGTTCTAGCAACGAAGCACATAATAAATTTTAAATTGTACTTATTCGGCCTTGTTGATTCAGGCGTTGATCACGGATGTTCGCACTGTCCATTCCATTTATTGTTATATTTCTTATAAAAATATTCGATCTTGGTTGGTTATCGCTCACTCGTTGATTACGTCGGGAGTACAAGGTTGACTTGGTCGCTTTGGTTTACTGTCCTCCACTGAAAATCAGTATGTGACTGAGTGGTAGACTGTAATTAATATACAGATTTATCGATTTATATTATTTTTCGTAGGCCTAACATGGCTAAAGGAAACAGGTGGCTTAGCCTATTTTACCCGACCTCCGATAACAAATCACATAAACTCGCTGTATGTGCACTTTCAATGGCCTAACTCGGCTGAAGGAACGGACACTTGCCGGACCGCGTTAACAATCTCCATACAACTCGCTGTATGTGATACTTATAATGGCAGCTCGCTAAGAACGTTTTCCCGACACTAAAGGCCTACTGGTAGAAACGGGTACTTTGCCGACGTAAACACTACTCGTAGTGAATAATGGCCTAAATCGGCTGAAGAACGGGTACTTTGCCCGACCGCGTTTACAAGTCACATACAATTCGCTGTATGTGACACTTTAAATGGCCTTACTCGGCTGCAGAACGGGTACTTTGCCCGACCGCGAAAATAAGTCACATACAACTTGCTGTATGCGACACTTTATCGTAGACCTAACTAGGTTGAATAACGGGTAATTAACACGATCATGATAACAAATCTCACTGTATAAAACACTTTCTTATTGTGTGGATCGTTGGTCTTGTGGTTAGCAGATCTGTGTTCAATGCAGAAGATCCAGGGTTCGATCCCGGCTAAATTAAGAAAATTTTTCTTCTTCTGATTTGGAATGAGGGCCTAGTTCCGTCAGTTCTTTGCTATGGATTTTGTAAACGGAGAATTTGGAGCCGTACTAGCAACGAGACACATAATAAATTCTGATTCGGTCTTGTTGATTCAGGCGTTGATCCACTGATGTTCGCACTGTCCATACCATTTTTGTTAAATTCCTTTATAAAAAATATCGATCTTTGGTTGGTTATCGCTCACTTGTTATTTGCGTCGGGGCGTTTAGGGTTGGTTTGGTCGCTTTGGTTTACTGTCCCCCACTGAAAAACAGTTATGTGACTGAGTGGGTAGTCTCTAAACATACGGATTTATTTTATTTCTCGTAGGCCTCACTCGGCTGAAGAACAGGTACATACTTGATCGCGATAACAAATCACATACAACTCGCTGTATGGGACACTTTTAAGGCCCAACTAAGCTAAAGAACTTTTTTTTTACCCGATCACGATAACGAACCACATACAACTCACTTTGTTAAACGATTTCATCGTAGGCCTTATTCGGCTGAAGGAAACTGGTACTTTTCCCGAAAGCCAATAAAATATCACATTAAAAATCAAAAAAAACACTTTCGTGGTGTGGGGAGGAGGGGGCGGGGGGGGGGGGACATAAAAGGAGCCTCCACGAAGATTGTTAGAATATTAAAACGATTCAATCGAGCGTCCCCTGGAAACGACGAAAATGTCGGCTTTTTCTTGCAAAACGGGAGTAAAGAGGAACGTTTAATTCAATTTACATTGCAAGGCTATCTAGTCATAAGGAAATTTTTGTATCGGACATATGCAACAAATACAACTGGGATATTTTGCTGGTCGAGGAAAGTACCAGAGGACCAACAAGAATCGGACTATAGATGGTAGGAATGAAGTTGATCTTGGAAATGCCTCATGCCAAATAATATGAAAGTGCAATATTTTCCAGATCGCGATTCACATTGAGCTCACTGTATAAAACACGTTGGTCGTAGGCCAAGCTGAAGAACGGGTTCTTTACCCTATCGCGATAACAAATCTCACTGTATAAAACACTTTTTATTGTGTGGATCGTTGGTCTTGTGGTAAGCGTATCTGCTTCCAATGCAGAAGATCAAGGATTCGATCCTGGCTTAATTCAGAAGTATTTTTTTCTGATTTGGAATAAGGGCCTAATTACATCAGTTTATTTATAAGGATTTTGTAAACGGTGACTTTGGAGCCGTTCTAGCAACGTAGCACATAATAAATTTTAAATTGTACTTATTCGGCCTTGTTGATTCAGGCGTTGATCCACGGATGTTCGCACTGTCCATTCCATTTCATTGTTATATTTCTTATAAAAAATATCGATCTTTGGTTGGTTATCGCTCACTCGTTGATACGTCGGGGCTACAAGGTTGACTTGGTCGCTTTGGTTTCTGTCCTCCATGAAAATCAGTTATGTGACTGGTGGTAGACTGTAATTTAAAATTAAAATTTATCGATTTTTTATTTTTTCGTGGGCCCCAAAACATGGCTAAAAAAAAA